>RDPX01000030.1:2650659-2735383 GCA_003991215.1 Morbakka virulenta
TATCTATTTATCTATCTCTCTATCTCTCTATCTCTCTCTCTCTCTATCTCTCTATCTATCTATCTATCTATCTCTCTATCTATCTATCTCTCTATCTATCTCTCTTTCTATCTTCTATCTATCTATCTATCTATCTATCTATCTATCTATCTATCTATCTATCTATCTATCTATCTATCTATCTATCTATCTATCTATCTATCTATCTATCTATCTATCTATCTATCTATCTATCTATCCATCTATCTATTTATTTGTTCTTCTTCTATCCATCTATCTATCTATCTATCTATCTATCTATCTATCTATCTATCTATCTATCTATCTATCTATTTATGTAGCTATTTATCTATCTAGCTATTTATCTATCCATCTATTTATCTAGCTATTTATCTAGCTATTTATCTAGCGATTTATTTATCGCTTTATTTAACTATCTATCTATCCTTCTATCTATCCTTCTATCTATTTATCTATCTATTTATTTATCTATTTGTTTATCCATCTATCCATCTACCTATTTATCTATTTACCCATCTATTTATTTATCCATCTGTTTATCAATCGAATTGTTTATTTATTTATTGGTAAGTCCATCGGTTTCACTATCATTTTCCTTATCGATATCGTTATTTAATTTTCTCTCGATTTCACTAACCATTTACCCATCAATCGATTTATCCATTTCTCTTTCCACCCCTGTCTTTCTGTCTGTCTGTCTGTTTCTCTCCCCTTCTCTCACTTTTCTCATTTTTTCTCAATTTTTCTCACTTTCTCCTTTTCTCTCTTTTTTCTCTTTTTCTTTTTCTCTTTTTCTCTCTCGCTCTCTTCCTCCAAGGTTGTGTTTGTAGTAAGAGTATTCCTTTCCAAACGACAGCGACGAGATTGGTTGTTTGATATGGAGTACCAGGCTCTTCATAGTTTATTTGGTGCAAAACATTTTTCATGCTGGGCCTATATTCATTCAGTTAATTTTTGACAGTGCTCTAAATTTCAGCTGACGGAATTTACGAAGATTTTACATGTTGTAACGCTTTTTAGTAAGCGTGGACAAAAAAAGACCAGTTTTCTAATTTGTGTACTGTCTTTATCGATTTGGGTTGTTTCTAATTTTTTCCCTGTTAGAAAGTACTTTTAGTTTACNTTTCTCTCATTTTTTTCTCTTTCTCTTTCTCTCTTTCTCTTTTTCTCTCTCTTTCTCCAAAATTAAGGTTGTGTTTGTAGTAAGAGTATTCCTTTCCAGACGACAGCGACGAGATTGGTTGTTTGATATGGAGTACCAGGCTCTTCATAGTTTATTTGGTGCAAAACATTTTTCATGCTGGGCCTATATTCATTCAGTTAATTTTTGACAGTGCTCTAAATTTCAGCTGACGGAATTTACGAAGATTTTACATGTTGTAACGCTTTTTAGTAAGCGTGGACAAAAAAAGACCAGTTTTCTACTTTGTGTACTGTCTTTATCGATTTGGGTTGTTTCTAATTTTTTCCCTGTTAGAAAGTACTTTTAGTTTACTAAATAGAATTGTAAATTTGTGACTACCAACTGAGACCAGTTAGCTAAGTGATTAGGGTTTTCCGATTATTTTTTTCATTTTCTATCACACGTATAGCCTAAATATGGGATCAGTTTAACTCAGTCTTTAGCCTTGTCCACCACAAAACGTTCCGTGCTTTGACAACGAAACAATATAGCCAGTGTAAGCTCGGAAAAACTAAGGGACGATAGGTGTTATCTCGCCTGTGCATCGTGAGGTTTAGGCAGGTGGAGCGGATTCTTTCCTCACATGAAAGAGAACAGTTTTAAAGTTAAAAAACACCATGCACGTCAGACCTTGCTTATTGAGACTATAAAATGGCTTGGATTTTTTATATGAACAGCTCATAAGATGATGTGTTCGTTGAATTAAACTTTTAACAGTACAACGACAAGACCATCCTTTAGCCCCAAGAAAAGAAAATTTTGCTTTATGGAAATAGGTTTTTGTACTTCACCAATAAAAAATTTTCTTAAAGCTTGTATTTAGGATAAATATTGCCTTGTGGGTTAGCAATAGACAAATGAAAAAGCCAAAGTTTCTAAATGTTATTGTCACGGACAAGAAAAGAACATTCTTTCGTAGCTGCATGAAATTTACATGGAAGTACCCCAAGGGTCTTACTATATTGTCCGTCGTGTTCTCAACTTTTGTAGCCCGTGTTTATTGTATTCCGTATTGCCCCAGTAAAAGCTGTAGGCCCGTGTTTATTGTGTTCCGTATTGCCGCAGTAAGAGCTGTAGGCCCGTGTTTATTGTGTTCCGTATTGCCGCAGTAAGGGCTGTAGGCCCGTGTTTATTGTGTTGCGTATTGCCGCATTAAGAGCTGTAGGCCCGTGTTTATTGTGTTCCGTATTGCCGCAGTAAGAGCTGTAGGCCCGTGTTTATTGTGTTCCGTATTGCCGCAGTAAGAGCTGAAGGCCCGTGTTTATTGTGTTCCTTATTGCCGCAGTAAGGGCTGTAGGCCCGTGTTTATTGTGTTCCGTATTGCCGCAGTAAGAGCTGTAGGCCCGTGTTTATTGTGTTCCGTATTGCCGCAGTAAGAGCTGTAGGCTCGTGTTTATTGTGTTCCGTATTGCAGCAGTAAGATCTGTAGGCCCGTGCTTATAGATAGATAAGGACTAGGAAGTTATAGCACTTTCAATCCTTTTGCTGTAAAGATAGAGCACTATGTAAGTCTGTTCCATCGAAGGTAGAAGAAACTGATAAGAACCTTGTACCTTTTAGTTATGTTGCCATGGTAATTTTAAATGTGAACTTTGTTTGCAGTTCTAATTATTTGACATAATAGGCTAGGATTGAATGATTGCCTACAAAAACAGAATTGCTTAGGTCTCGAAGTGACCGTGTACGAACTTCAGTTATTATATCTAATAGGTTTTACTGTATTTGATTTTCAATTGTTTTTTATTTATAATCTTCTTTCCTTGATGGAAGCCGATTACGTCAAATTTGTAAATGCTAACAAGAAATAAAATACATCAAGGCTTACTTATTTATTTATTTACTTATTTACTAACTCACTTTGAAAGGTTTAAAACAACAGCTCGATATTACTACATCATTTTCAAATGACATAGGAATGAAATTCGGGGCTGATAAATGTGTTATTCCACGCAGGGAAAGTCGTTGATGGTGATCTGATAAGAATTAATGGTTTAGACATTTCACCACCGAATAAAGGAAATAGCTAAGATTAATTAAGAATCGATAAGAAGATCAGCTACAACGGGTGAAAAAGAAATGGTCATCAGACCTATCATACCACAACAAAGGCATAGCACACAACACCTTTGCTGTCCCTATCATTACACCATCAATAGGGACACTTGAATGCTGGATAACGTGAAACAATAATCGATCAAGAAATTCACACCAATTACCTGTAATACAAAAGGGAAACTGATCAAGGTCAAACTCCATCGACTACAAACAAATGCAGATTATGCAAAACAGTGGTCGAGTATGTTCCACACATTATAAGCTCCAGTCCTTTGATGTCTACTAGATACTACCTACCAATCCGACATGACGAATTGGCAAAGTACATTCGTAAACCGATTATTCGAAAGAACCACCCAGGCCATGTGTACAGTGTTTCGGGAGATCCAATATACCTTAAAAAATCGACAACTTTGAATATTGGTGGAACATACCACTAAGAACAATAACGAAAGTACCACACAACTAGCCAGATTTACTAGTATGGGACAATACTTATAAAACATGTTCGATTATAGAGGTCAGCTGTCCAGCAGACCCCAATATCAGCAGCAAAATTCAGAAGAAACTCAACAGTTACGGCCCCCTAGTTCGTAACATGCAAATCATGTACCCAACTTTCAAGGTTGAAATGATACTACCGATCATTGTAGGGCCACATGAATACGTGCCAAATTGCCTAAAAGGATACTTAAAAGACCTGCGGTTTGATGAAAAAGACATTAATATTCACATTAACAAAATGCAAGCGATTGTTACGCGTGGTAAAATGAAAACCTGCAAAAAGTTTTAAAATGTAAACTATATTCGCAGTTTAAAATATTTGACACTATTGGCAAGAATTAATGATTAGCTACACCAATCAAATTGCTTAGGTCTCGAAATGACTGTACGAACTTCAATTATTTTATCTGACAGGTTTTACTGGGTTTTTTTTCATTGTTTTATTTTTTAAATCTTGTTTTCTAGATGGAAATCGATTATTTTCTATTTGTAAATGCTAGAAAGAAAGAAATTATATCAAAGCTTACCGTACTTACTTTCTTGATAGACTGTATGTTCCAAGATACCAGAGAGGAAAAAGCCTTAAGTTCGTACAGAACTTTTTCGAATGCACAGTAGTTTCCTTTTGTATCCACCTTGGAAGGCACAAAGGCAGAAATGTCTTAATGAACTATATTTATCATCAGGAGGAAAATTATTCGATACGTGTGGAAAAGGAATTGCTGAACAAAAACAATCAAACTACGACCAAAAACAAACTGGTAGGAAGATATTACTACAAAGTGAAGAAATGAAAACAACCAGCGACAAAGAGAAAGTCATGCATGGGTATGTCCAAGATTTTTTTGACAGGGATGAGGGAATTGACAAACGTTACAGTCAGCAATGGTTTCAGAACAAATACCTAACTTCAAATTTCACAGCATATGTATGTGTAATATAAGGAGAAGAGATTGCTACGAAATACCTGATCAATATCAGACATCAAGATACAGACTCACCACCTACCGTAAACAACAAATGTCGTTTTCGTAAATCAAATATTGAAGATATAACCCACATGATTAGTTCCTGCTCGATGATGTCAAACCAGTACTACTTGCCCATGCGCCATTATGCTTTCACTAAACTGGTATGCAAGTCACATTTAAATTACATGTGGGTAAAGATGTCGCGTTTCCCAGCGAGACAGAGTTTATTGCGAAACTCAGTGACAACGAATAGTGGTGGGACCTTCCAATAAAGACATGTACAAACTTACGGCACAATAAATCCAATATACGTAGATGGAACAGTATATGGAACAGAACGGCAAAAACCTGTGCAGTTGTTGAGATAGGCTGCCCCACTCAAGTAAAGATCACGAATAAAACGAAAGAGAAACTTGACAACTACCCAGGCCTCCTATAAAGTTTGCGAATCCCTTGACCACAAATACAAATTCGGAATGATTCCAATAAAAATATATTCAGTTGGCTATATTCCAATAGACTTAAAAACTAACGAAGAAAGATTAGACGTCGACAATAAGGAAATGAAACTTACTAACCTACTAACTAAACGGGCAATAGATATTTTTGTTATTTTGGGATTTTTTTCTGGATTTTTCTTAATTCTACTTATACTGCCATGACTTTATTTAAATTTTATTCTCTATATTTGTACAAATAGAAAATTTACGTTGGAATATCGTAAGATTTAACTGCATAAAAATAACAAATATTGGATTTATTTGCTGGTGTGTTAATCTTCAAAGGACATGGCATCATAACCTGTTAGTTATTGTCAAAATCCTGACTAAAGCAAATTATTTGAATGGACATATGGACTAAATCAAGATCTTTACAAATGTTATTCAAAAGCCAAGGATGATCCTAAAATTGGTTATGTGAACTATACGAGATCAAACTAGTGATGTAGAAAAACAGAAAATTGTGCGATTGGCACAGATCATTCAACGTTGATAATAACAGTGATATTGACTATTCAACACCTTCCTTCCTTCCTTCCTTCCTTCCTTCCTTTAGTACCATATCAATTGACATTGGGTACCATATTTCTTTTGTAAAACGCAAGAAAAATTTGTTGCGACGTGTGACAAGCCCATACCTTAATCTGGTGTAGTGAACAGCTTAAGCGGAAACTAATTGAACCAGCAACTGAGAATAATACTGATAAAAAGAATGTAATTAAAGAACAACAAAAGCTATTTACCACAGGAATTATGCTAGAGGCACCCAGGAAAGATTGGGGAATCACACGATTTCAACAAAATCAAATAAAAAGGTTGATACAAGAGAATTAAAAGCTACTGCTATCACAGCAAATAAAACATTTGGAACATTAAAGTCAGGGCTATCAACTGCGATATTTACACCATTGCAATATCCTGTAAAGAATTTAATGATGACATTCAAGTATTGCTACAAAAACACAAAAGAATTGAACCTCCCAAACAGATAGCAGACCTTGAAAATAGTATCAATAGAACCAATAAAGAAATAGGGCTGCAACACGTACCGTGTTTCCTATAATAAATGCCGCGGTGTTTATTATATTTTAAACACATTTTTACTCGGTTTATTTGAAACTAAACATTATATTGTAAATGCTAAAATATAACTATATCAAAACCAGACCATTGTAAATCTACATCAATGCCTTCTTCACTGTTTTCATCCAATAGATGAAATGACCAGGTGCATCTTCTTTATTAGAATCTGTTGGTTGAAGCAGATTCTCTATCAGTGTCATCTCAGTTTGAAGCTGATCTTGTAACCAAGAAAAGCCATTTGAACAAGATGCTCCTTCTTTGGAAAAGTGAATTGGATTGTTTTTGCTGCTACCAAGTTTAAGATGAAGACCGGAGCTCTTGAATGAATTCTTGATTATTTCTTTGGCCAAAGCATCACATGATTTGAAACTCGATTCCACAATTTTCCTCCTTGATGATGCTATGAGATTTCCAGCATCTATGAACTGCTGCTTAACCATGCCACATTGATCAGTAGAATGGGCTTGGAATGGTTAATTCCAAGAAACACCTCGGGCCTGAATGTATTTGATGCAACCACCTGGAGTGATAACCTGAGTCTACCCAACTGTTTTTCAAAGCAGTCCTTACATCATTGGTTATGCCCCAGTCGAACGAACTTCACGCTAAACGACGACAAGTGAACGAGAATTTTACTATCGTGGAAACTATATATTACGACGTTAAATCCTCGTTGGTCCAGCCGTTCTTTGATGACCAACATGGCATCGAGATTTAAATTCCTCATTTCAGAATGTTTTTCAAATTATTAATTACCTTACATTGAGCAATAACATGGAGGAAGCACTAATACAAGTCGGTATTAGTCAGTAGTGCAAGAACAAGTTGTGTATTGAAATATCAGCTCTTTTACCAGATAAAATTTTAATCAAACATACATGGACACGGTATCTACAAATACGTCTGGACGCCACTTAGTTGTAAAATCTGATCGCAGACAAAAATGTGTATATTACCTAAATAATTCTTTTCGTCTTCGGGCGGGTCTTAAGGCGCCAACATTTCTTTTCCATGCATTTTGGTCTCATTGTTCAGCTGCGTTCGTTCCAGCTTTACTAAAGACATTATAACTAAAACCATGAGTACAGATTAAACATTACTTTACGTTTGAAAGCCAGTGAGCTCTAGTATCAGCTGTTGGTGTTGATATTGTACTTATTAAGTAAAAGTAAGCAACATATCTAAAAACCGTTGCATAGAAATTGATCGAAATTATTTACTCTTTGTCGTTTTGGGGAGGTTGTGAAAGGAGTCAAACTGTTATTAAAGGCAAGCTGGTAGGATAAACGACTTTTGATATTATGCCAAAAACAGTGGTTTCAGTTGGGGGTCAAACTTTGGGCAATGTGATAATTTCTCAAGAATAAAATATATTGCAATCGAATAGAATGAAAATGGCGACAGTACGTTTGACGCTCAATAGCAACACAAAAATGTTTTGTGGCAGGAAAGACGTCTTTTGCTGAAAATGACAAGAATTTTCCCTGACTTGAACGTGATTTTAGATTAAGGTGACCAGATTTTTCGGATGAAGAAAAAGGACGCCTGGAGTTTCGTAGAAAGTAATGACTGTTCATAATTTTAGTCAACAGTATTCTATTGCAATACAAGTCTGCATGTACATTGCACCTGATACGAAGAATCCAATAGTTAAGTGATATACTTCCCTCTCTTAGTAGTAATATATACTTTGCAAACAGTCAATTATTTATGAATCATAAGCAGTTTCCGAAGATTACTCAACTTTTACTGACCACTCAGAGATCGTATTTTTCTGTCAGCAGCTGTCCCTTATTTCTGCTTTTGAATAATGATTAAATGAAAAAATATCCTACCATGGTAGTTATGACCGCGAATAAAGGACATGAAGGGCATTATCATGAAAATAAAGGACAACAAAGGACAGAAAAAAAGAAAAGGACACGGACCCAAACAAAGGACAGTCCTTTGAAAAATAGGACGTCTGGTCACCTTATTTTAGATGCATTGATAAGGTAGAAGATTGATACTGTGTTGGTAATTTTCATTGGAACTTTCTGAAAACACCATTTCTTCAGGGCAGTCAAAGTATAAATTTGAGTTTGTTCAGTTATTCAATAAAAAATCAAATTAATGTGCACTGAATTATCCTATCTACGAAATTTTTGGGAGAACATATTACCTCCAAAATTTTAATCTTTTGCTTTGTGCTCGTAATTTGAAACAGTTTTTAACTTTGGTGACTTGAGTACTTTATTAAAAGTGAGCTAAATTATGTATGGCGTAAAGCGTAGTACAAGTTTTCTCATAGCGCACCCATATCATCACCGTTTGGCTAGGTGCGTAGCCGGGATTTTATGTGAAACTTTTTTTTGACATATCACACTCTTTCATATTAAAGTCACCATAACTGGGACCTGTGTCAAGCAAAATGAAATCCAGATATGTTAACGTATTTGTATTTACTTTACCTGTAGGGGTACACAAGAGGAAGAATGATATGACTGAAATCTGAGAGGAAAGTTATAAATTCTGTAGATTCTTTTGGGGGCTATATGCCACTTACAGTGGATGGTCTGATATAGACCATTCACTGAAAGTGGCACATTTGACACAGGGGATTAGTATTAGTATAACCAACCATATTCTAATTAATAAAGGAGCACCGCTTTGAACAGTGTGTTGAAGAGTTAGAGTTTGTTTTTGCTGCTGATGATTGAATGGCAAATTTTGTCAGGTTTGTTACAAGCAACACAATTATTTTTTTGCTGGTTCTGAAACCCTTCATTGAGTCAATGATGAATGCCATTAAAGGTTTGCTGTCGTCTTTACATTTAATACACCATTTGAGTATTTCAGCTATTGCAGATCAGTGCTTGATGACACTTTTGTTTTCTCCTGGTCGTAATTAACTCTGGCTGTGTAGCTGGGACTGAGCGTCTTGACTGATTCTCCAAATAACTTGAGATCGTTTGGCAAGTCAAGACTAAGTGTCGTCTCCCAAGCTTTGAGTGAATCTGCAGACATTGATTTGATTTTGCTGTCAAGAGTATTGAGAATTATCAGGTATCATGGTGAGAAAGTATAGAGCATGTGTGTCATTTTATACCATTACCATTTCTCCACTGAAGAATGTTGTTTCTACGTGAAATGACGACAGCTGCGAATCTAATGTTGTAGAGGCATTTATGACTGGAAGATAAAAATGTGCTTGAAAAGATATAATTTTGATTTTTAACACAACCAAAAACTGGTAAGGCTTCCATGCTTTTGCATTTCAAGTGATGAACATGAATGCCGAATGGAAGCAATGCAAACTGGGCATAAATCAAATGCAATGTTGTTTTACTTTAGATATTCAAAGCATACCATTTGCATGTTGCTGTAGGTTATTCTTTGTTTTATGCAAAAAAACCCACAGTTTTTTCCGTTTATACTCAACACACCCTTTTTAGTAGGGTCACTAGAATTTCTATGTATTTAAATATCATCTAAAGAGTTATTAGAATGGTTGCAGACAGCGAAGTATTCACCCCAAAGTCTATTCTAATGCATAATTGGAGATCTTTGTGACCTAGATCTATTATAATACTAATACATGGTAATAACCATGTTTATGAAGAGTGTTGTATTTCGATATGAATTCAAGAAACAAAAAATAACATCCTTGTTTATTTATTAATGTCGATCTACTCTCACTCATGAAGTCAAAGAATAACAACGCGTAAGAGTCTTGGAGGTCTGGTATCAGTCTATGATGTAATTACTACATCACTCTCCCTTTTTAGCAAATGTTCATACAATTTAATAATTATATAATGACAGCTGATGTTACTGGGCTTCCGTATCGCCGTACGGGAAATTTCTTTCAGGTTGATCTTCTCAATGGTAATTCGAATTTCTTTTCTTCTATCCGTTGATCATAAATTTTATCATCAGCAGCATTCATTACTTTCATAGATCTTCGCTTAAAAAATGAAGCATTTCTGGTTAATATTTTTTGCTTGTTATTTTTTGCTGTAATTTCTTGATCCTTTAACTGCAATAATCTTGTAGACCGACGTGTCAAAGTTTGTGCCCAGCTTTTTTTGACTGTTTTGTTTTGCAAGGTACTGTATCTCCTGGTTGGATGTGTAATGCTTTTATATTTTAACGTTCATTTGGGTATTTTCATCATTTTTCTTTTTCTATTTCTTGGTTTCTCTTAGCTTCACCACGCTGGTCTATTATTAACACCTTACTTGGCAGTACTCTAGTTTGCCTTTTTTTGTCAAATGTATAACAACTAAGCAGATGAAGCCTCTGTCGTTGAACGGTAACTTAATAGAAATTTCACTAGTTCTTGTTGCCAGGGACGGTTCTCAATATGAGCTGACGGGATTGGTATTTTAAGTGATTTGTTGAAACGTCAGAGTTTCCTTGAGCCCATAAGGGTTTTGCTGGCTTATTCCCAGTACTTTCATGTGCCTCACAAATTCGTTACTTTGAAAAGATGGCACATTATTTATATTGATTTTACATGGAATTCCATGACTTGTAAAGGTGCTGACAATCTTTGGAATTACTTTTGTAGCAGTTGTTGATTTTTAAAATTTCTACGTCAGGAAATCTTGAATAATAGTCGATTATCACAATAAGATAATGTCCAGAAGGAAATGGTCCACAAAAGTTTCACGAAAGAGAATTTTATTTTTGTAATCGATCGAAATTCCATCTTTTTTTTGGAAAGACGGTTTTAGATTTCCTCTTTTCCATTGTACTGTTTTCACTGCAAATTGTATTGCACAGAGTTGCTTATCTTTTTTTGTATGTTCTGAAATTCCTTTCAATGTCATTGCATGGGGTGTTACTGCATTTATAATAATAATTTTTGAATATTTCTCTGTTTCCTCACTCTTTTTGTCACTTGATATGATCGGATGGCTAGATAGAAAGTCTGCAGGTTTATCTGCACCGCCTTTGTACACAGCGTGAAAGTCATATTGCTACAAAACGTAGAAACCAGTGTTTTATCTGTGCTGGTGACTTTGACATAGGGATTGCATATTTTAGCTCAAAGGGCTTATGGTTTGTAATCAAAAGAAATAAAGCACCATGAACATATAAATGAAAGTGTTCTATTCTCTGTACAATAGCCAGTGCCTTTTTTCAGTTTGTCAGTATCTTTTCTTGGTTGCTGCGAATGCTCTGCTTGCTATAGCATTTTGGTTTGTTTCTGCAATTTATCATTGAGCTAGAATGGATGATAAACCAACCTTTCCTACAAATGTCGATCTACTCTCACTCAAACAATAACAACACGTAAAAGTCTTGTGGGTCTGGTATCAGTCCACGCTGTAATTACTACAAGGAGAACATATGGGGGACTGGATTAGCGGTATTTACATTAAATGTACTGTGTATTAATGTGACTTGGGTTGTTTAAATTTATACATAGAAACTAATATATATATATATATANAGAATGGATGATAAACCAACCTTTCCTACAAATGTCGATCTACTCTCACTCAAACAATAACAACGCGTAAAAGTCTTGTGGGTCTGGTATCAGTCCACGCTGTAATTACTACAAGGAGAACATATGGGGGACTGGATTAGCGGTATTTACATTAAATGTACTGTGTATTAATGTGACTTGGGTTGTTTAAATTTATACATAGAAACTAATATATATATATATATATATATATATATATATATATATATATATATACATACAGTACTTCCTTGGAGGTACCTGAGGCAATACGCGAGGATCATTAGCACGTTAACTCTGTTTTTTCAATCACTCAGCTACAACTCCTTTAATATGACCACATTTCATTACTAAATAGCATATTTATTGTAATTTTTGGATTATGCTTGAAGATTTGGTCCACCACTAAGGCTTTCTCTGCATATCTATAAACGTATACGTTTTACCTCTATATTGACTTACCGTACCGGAAGGAGTTAGAAGGGTGGTTGGAATTGCTTGTACAGTAAAATATCACGTGTTTTTCAAGCAAGGAAAACAAATAAAGTGACGTAAAGAATTTATTGATGCATAAAACACAGCTAATGTCTCGAGGAAGAGCATCCAAGAGATAAAGAACAACTGCTTCGCCAAGATCCCACGTAGTTTCAGTAGTTCAACATAAGACCCATTTTTTGTACCACAGCATGGGTCAAATGGAAGTACATATCCTGATGCTTCTATCATGGTCCACATTCGTACTCGAATTTTATCACCATTAGCCCTGCATTGCAAACGTTTCTCATTTACCACGTTGTAGAATGGACGGATCTTTACCACCTTGTCCAGGAGATCAAAACTCAGGTTATCGGACAAATGAAACATTTCGAGAAGGATCTCAGATGGATTCCTGGACATAACATCAGAAGCCGATTCATTGTGGACATATGAATTTTCTCAATACCTTCTGCGTCAAAAAGAGGGTTTTATCCTGACAACAACAGATTGCCAAAAAAAGGCATATTTCATCATGGTCAGTTTGAAAATTATGTTCGCCTTTCTCACGCCTTCTATGGAAGGCGTGAGAAAGGCGAACATAATTTTCAAACTGTAAAATGTATATGTCTGTATGTATCATATCCACCATGACAGAAATAATCTCATTGTCAAAAAGTAGCACCAACAATTCTTTAAGCGTAAATGATATCTTCAGTGTGGATGGTGGAGATGGGTTGTCAAATGGTTTGCGATTGAGATCGTAAGATTTCCAAGTATACTTTTCGGAAGGTGGAACCTCCATAGAAAGTTTGCTCTGATCCATGCCCTGCGTTTGCTCATTACAGTCTCTCTCTGGATCTTTGGATTCGGCTTGGCCAGTAGAAGCGCTATCGATTTCGTTTTTCTTTTCATTTTCTTTTTCAAGAGGATCGACTACGCATAGTCAGCTCAGAAATACGCATGAGGGCACAGTTGGCCAACAGAAAGATGGTTGATATCAAATCCATCGTTATCATCAGTGCTATAATCATCCGAGCATTGACCAAGAAGGTGGTAGAGAGAGCTTTGCTCTGAGAAAGTCTCCCATTTTCAAAGATATTGAAGACTTACCTCGAAGAGTGGAGTATTAATTTATCATAGCAATACCCTTTCAGGTGATATAGACTGCAGTTGTGTATGTTCTTATTTCACCGTTGTATGATAAAGTCAATATTTGTAACTTTGGAGTAGCACTTAATCAAATAGATAAAAACAACCCTTGATCTTACGTCAGATGGTTGACTCTTGACAAAAGATTTTTTACACAGAGAAAGGGAAATTTTGTTAATATTAACACTAGCCTATCAGCTTTATACTTTTCTATTCGATGTCACTGGATAATAGAAATAGCAGGAAATATAAATTGTGGATTTGGAAACAAAAGAAATATTGAAGCTTATGAATTATCGTAAGATCCAGGGAGAAATGGCTTAGAGATTAGTGCACTTGCACCGTAACAATAAGGTTCCGGGTTTGATTCCCGTTCAAGCTGGTAAAAAACCATTGAAACTCTTCAAAAAACGTATCAGTTGGTATTAGAAAGGAGATCCAGCCAAGATATTCCTTAATGCCACAACAAAATCCCTATGAAGGGCACCGTCTAAAACCGGGATCTGGGAAAAAATGAGGTTAAAAGCAGAAAAAGTTTCTTATTATTAATAAATTTCATTTTTATATTTGATATGCCGTATGTAACTTGTTGTTTACAAGAAACTTTAGATTTTGGTCAGATTTGAAAGTTAATTAAAAAAAATAAATTTAGTTACTTATTTAGTTACTCAATTAATTATTAAGAACAAAAAAAACTAGGAACACAGAAATAAGCATAATTTTATAAACAACTCACTGGAAAACGTCAGGTGGAAAGCTGTTATTCCCAAAATATAAAATATCGTGAAGAAGAGAAAGCAAGGCAACAACTAAGATGTCACAAATGAGTTCTTTTTTCATGTTCATGGCAGTTAACTAGTCTAGTCTAGTCGAGTCGAGTGTAGTCGAGTTGAGTCGATTCTAATCGACTTACGTCGAGTCTGGCTGACTCGATTCTAGTCAGAGCAACCAGATTTTCATGTTAGTTGGTTTCGTTGTGACCTAACGTTTTTATCATTATGTATTCCCTTTCTACCAATTCTAGTTTTCCAAAATACAACCATCGATAAGATCACAAACATCCCGTCTTTAACTTAAACAGCCTAAAATCTGTTTGGTATCTCTAATTACACAAAAAACACAACCAATCTGAATACCTTCATTCATTAACACGTGAAAATAAGAGATTATAGTTGTAATAACAGTCTTTATTGCCTTTAAAATATCAGAACAATCACTCTTATTTTAATCCTGTACTCCAATATAATAATTTTATTCCTTTTTGCCTAAAAAGGCTTGAATAATCCAATTTAATTGTTGGACTACACATTGTTGGTTCTTAAAACGAAAAGATTAGCCTTGCTCACTTGACGATAAATCTTTTTTAAGATATGAAAAGGCATCTTTGCTTGCAATAGTGCGAAGCTGATAGGTGTTTTTGTAAGTAAGATATTCTTTGAAAGATTTCTGTGATTTTGTCCTTCCTGTTGCCCTTGGAGCATCGCCTTCCATTTTGGAAATAGGAGATACTGAATATATCATTGATGAGATGTCGAAGCTCAAATACCAGTATGCTTTCATAAGGAAGATTGACAGAGGTGAGTGAGTAGAAACGCTAAATTATGGCATATGGGATAAATATGATGGGACCACTAATCACTGCTTGTCAGAAATCAGTTAATGAGCTGGGAGACTTGACATAGGCTTTTTTTGTGAAAAAGTTTATCAAATATAACGAGCATATATTTTTTTCTCGCTGTGACCTTTTGTATTTTTCCTAGTCAGAAAGCCCATAATTATTCATAGCAATTCTTTGTGATTTTAAAGCGGAAAAATATAATTGCTAGAAATTTGACAACGCTGGAACACATTGTATCAGTTAGGATCACGAATGAGTGTTTTATGATTGATTTCTGTATCGCAGAAATGCTGGATGCAGGAAATTAATAGCCTCGACTTACTAGTTCAAAAACTGAAAATATAGGTTTACTTCAGCGCGATCTTTATATCCTAAACCATTCTTCAAAAGTATGCAGGTTGGTTTTAATTATTGTGAACTTTAAAAATCTAAATATATATGGATAGAATTTTAAACACAGACAAGTAAAAATTGTAATTAAAAGATCTCTGTTCAGAATTTAAAAGTAACAACTCAGAAGTAGCAGAATTAGACATGCAAAAGAATATTTCAAATACTACATGACGGCAAAAGATCAGGAGTAGTTTTGTGCCTTTCAACAAGCAGCTAGCTTTTTAAGGGTTGAAACCTTCTCATAGTCGTAAAGGTGGGTTTTTTTTCAATTTAACTACAAAGTTACACAAAAAAGTGTAGAAGAAATCTAAAAATAGTATTTTCTGTGTAATTAGCTCACTTTTTTTCAGTAAATAATATTGTTCAGGCATCTATTTGTAGTATTTTCCACCAGGTGTAATCCAGATTTCATGTTTGTATTTCTTTTTTACCCACTTTGATTTAACTAGATTTTATTTAATAGTTGGATGCTGGATCTAGGAATCCTACCTTCAGCGTTGAATGGTATAAACTGTTATGCTAGTGATTGTAGATGTAATAATTGCAGTTATTATAGATAGGAAACAAGATACCACTGATAACGGTAAAACACCAAACCGGAGAACTATGGTATACTATCTCCTAATGCGCAATATGATATTTTTTATAAATTTTTTATTTTACATAACAATTTCAAAGTTCAAAAATTTAAGAATAAATTAAAAATAAAATTATTGATCATCTCTGCAGATCGAGGTTTTATAATGATATGAAATTTCTTTCTTTTTTAGCTTATTTACCAATAAAACAAAAATACATGCTTTTGACTGCACAAACGTGATCAACACGCGTTTTTGGTATATAGTCTCTTATTCCTTGAATTATTGTTAATTATATATTTAATTTGATTATATTATTATTGATTAATTATATTAATTATTATAATGAAGTTTTTTCTGTCATATTGAAGTCCTCAGTTTTAATTTAAGAGTTTATTTCCGATTAAGTCCGAACCTTTTAAAGAATATCGAACCCAAAACAAAATCACAATATTTTCATACAACTGTTTATAATTGCAGTGATTGTGATTATTGTGGATGATAATCATGCCATTGTGAGTACGGGTAAGGAAAAATCTACAGAAAATTTACGGAAAAGTCTGTAATACTATTTGGCATTGTGCATTACCTATAATAACCTTTGGTATAATTTGCTCTAGTCATCCCCGGTAAAAGTCCCACTGACTATATCTTTTTATTGCATCTCTTTCTATTCGATGGACAGGGAAGACCTTACATTGTATAATTAAAAACATGCCAAATATCTTTCTGATTGGTATAAAAAGAAACTGTTAAGGCACTGTTAAGCGTTAATTTCTTGACATTATGTTAAGTAATATCTTGAAGGTACGCGCCCATAATTTTTAGAAATATTCTATTCACTCATTCATTTATTTATTCACGTTATGTGGCTTTACTTTTAGTTAATGCAGTTCAAGAGTGCTGCATTCAGATCAAGTGCTCCGGATTCCATCTTGATTGCATTCTGATTAATTATTGCAGAAGCCACTATTTTTATAGCATTCTTAGCTAAGACCTACTATTATTATTTTCACGTTTAAAGCAAATATAAAACTTTGATTTAAGGATAGCATTGTTTATCTTATACCATTCCAAAGCACATTTCTTTCATATCTTCTTAAATAGTGTTTTCTACTTTTGTGTCCATAATTTTTCGTAGATGTCTTGTTTATTATCCATGCATGGTTTATTAAGGTTGCTTGTTGTTTTTCTGTGTATTTCTACAGATTTAGTTCACTTTTCGAGTAGAATGTTATCACTTGGTGTGTCGGAAAGGTTCTATCTCGATACATTTATTTCGATATATTTATGTACAATTTCAGCTCCGCAAGAGATTTTTTTTGACTTAGCTCATTACCTCTGTTTTATTTAACTCCTGTCAAGATGTGTCTCCCGTACAACAGAGTAAGTTTATTTTTTGTGTTCGGTCTTACCCTATGCACTCGAGNGTTTTCTACTTTTGTGTCCATAATTTTTCGTAGATGTCTTGTTTATTATCCATGCATGGTTTATTAAGGTTGCTTGTTGTTTTTCTGTGTATTTCTACAGATTTAGTTCACTTTTCGAGTAGAATGTTATCACTTGGTGTGTCGGAAAGGTTCTATCTCGATACATTTATTTCGATATATTTATGTACAATTTCAGCTCCGCAAGAGATTTTTTTTGACTTAGCTCATTACCTCTGTTTTATTTAACTCCTGTCAAGATGTGTCTCCCGTACAACAGAGTAAGTTTATTTTTTGTGTTCGGTCTTACCCTATGCACTCGAGAGTTTTAACTCTAATAAATTTTGTTTTGGGGAGAAATAGTAATGCAACATAATTTTTCAAATTAACAAATTTATCCTCCTTTAAAAGTTAAAGTGACAAAGAATGGCCTTGATTATGAATGTTTTAAAAATCACCTTTTGTAATCGGTTTGTTATTTAACTTGGAAATCAAATAAACAAGGATATATGTGATTTACCGAAACACTTCCTTTATTATCTCTCAGCTTGTTTTAATCTTTTCTTGGGTAAGTTAAGATAGAAGCTCAATTTTAGGGTATTTCAAGTTAAACAGAATTTGTTTTTTTGAGCTATGAAAAGTGTTAGAAACTTTTTTGGACCAATGAGGAATTTCTTATTTGGATACATATACTGACTCTCCCCAACCCCCACCCTCAACTTCCCTATGGCGTCTTGTAACGTTGTCAAGTTTTCACTCCACAAGCTCAAAGCTGTTTTGCAAATGTGCAATTTCACAAACCCGAAACTGTTTTGTTAATGCGCAGTTGCACAAACCACTTAGCCACATTTAGCTCTTGTTCCTATAAAGGTATTGGGTTAAGAAAGTTTGATTCAATGAAAAGTCCTTGGAGATAGTAATTTTGTAATGGAACGGAAATGGGTTTTCCGTCGAAGGTGGGGTTGAAGAAAGGATATTAAGCTCAAATATTGTTAAAGACTAGTGGAGCTACCCATTATTAACCGGGTTAATTAGGAATAATCGTGCACTTCAATTAAGGATTAACAAAAGTTTTATGGACTAACTAACTATACAGAAAATGAGTGTTTAAGTAAAGCTTATGCTGGAATTTATAGATATTTGGAATTATTAAAAAAACCTAGTGTACATATACTAGAGTTGACCTTAGACCCTTGGCCCCAAAGTCATATTAACTAGTGTTGTACTGACCAAGCCCATTCTACTTGGATGTTCTGTGAACGGAGGAAAACAGAAAAGACACTATTTAAGATTTTAGTAATACGGAAAAGTGATTTATGGAGTTTAGTATTTTGATGCTGATCTTATGATCTCATTCTAACTTATAATATTAAAAGTTTTGTCAAGGAAATAACTGAATCAAGGGTAGAACAAGGAAACAAGAAAAGGGAAAGAAAAGGAAAATGAAGCCCAAGTATCATTTTTTCCGTTAGTAAATCACAGCAAAACAAGGAGCTGTTAGTTCCAGGGTGGATCCCTGGAAAGTAAACATTAAACACGAGATTTTAGATTCAATTCTGGAGTCGAATAACTTAAATTTTGAAAAAAACACGTTAGTTAATGTCATAAAAAGCAACAAAACAAAAGAAAAGCTAAGAAATTCATTTTAAAATAAAGTGTTTGTTGTAAATCCAAGCATAATGAAAAAGAATAGCATAGCTAAAAAAGTCGTTAACATTTCCTAGGACCATTCTAATAAACTTCAAAGGCAGAAGATCCTTCCTACAAAATATTAATCCAAGTGTTACTTTTTCCTAGAAAGAATAAAGTAGAGCGTATATCTTACTTCGGAATCCAGCCTTGAGTAAGCCGGTTTTAACGCTGCCTTGGTTATTTCGAATCTCTTTATCACTTTGATACTTATAAAACAAACAGTCTATTCCCTACAACACAGCAATCACATCAAGAGCATATCTTACACTCTGCCAGAAATATGGCTTTCAGCACAACAGAAAAGAAACAACAAACACAAGGAAGATATAACGCCACTCCTAAAAACAACTTGATTCCTGTCACCAACCACGTCCACACTATCAAAGTGTAAAATTAGCTATACCTTATTACATCAGTAGTCTGACGATGGGACAAGACGATAGGATTAAGACTCAGCGAAACTCAGAAAAAGCTCACAAAATGATAAGTGTCCTACATCAATTTATTATTTTCGTCATATCTTTACATATATAGTTCCACTCTAATTCCTTATTATTTCTCAATCTACAAAATTTTTTCCTACACTTTTATTTTATGGAAAGAGTTAATAAAAATTCGCTTTAAAGCTGCATTATGCCTGCATTAATACTGTGGTTAACATAAGCTTGTAATCTAAGTATTGGATCATTCCAATGAAATCAAAGACAAATTGTAATGTGAGATAACGAGTGTTTCACAACATCTGCCGTTTGTTAATGCGGATTATCCTTTGACTACCATTGTGCTACCAAATATTCCTTTAACGCTGTCTTTAATTGTTTGGAATTTCCTAGCATCTGCTTTGGATCTCCTTTATTATTTTTTGGTGTATGACTGGAGAGATAATATTTGTGAATGGCTGCAATTGGAAGTTTAATTCTTGAAATATGGATTTTTTGCAGTAGGGTTAAAATACAAAACCATGAAATTAACAATCGATAAATTATTTAACTTGTTTCTGGAAAAAAAAAGATTTTTCTCAGTTTTACTTTATTAAGGTGTGTTAATAAAAAAGTTACCTTAATTAACAGGGGTCAACCATCATCAACAGTTATTTACCCCGCTTCCCTATGTGTTGTTGTTGTTTTTGCAATACACGTTTCCTTAGAACTCAATTCCTCCTGCCCTTGCAGGACACCAGGCACCAAGACGCCGCTAACAGACCCGATCCTCAGCCTGAGCTTGAGCATTTTGGGTATGTGAACCTTGGGCTTTTAGATCTTCTTGGAATGTGGCTTGCCATCTTCACACAGGCTTTCCTCGTATCCCTCGCCCAACTGTAGGCCCTTAAGAAAGAGCGTAGTGAGCATGCCATCTATGTGGTTAGCTCAGTGCATATCCTGTGAGTCTCAACTTTATTTCTTCGACTATCTTGTGTTGCTCTTTTTGACTGTTTATCTCAATACATTTTCGTTCGTTACTCTATCTCGCCACGATACACCAAGGATAGTTCTTATCTTTCCCTAATGGAAAGGGTTTGGTATTTGCTGTAGTTTTTTAACATTACAGACATGAAAATCACAACTTAATCATCATAAGCCTCCCTGATCCTTTTATGAGAAATTCTATTTGGATATTTTCCCCCACCATATATGTATATCTTCATTAATATTACAGTGGTGATCACAAAAATGCGTTGCTTGCTGACATCTAAGGCCATGTGTGGTGTGGCGGTTTTAATTTGTGTCCATTGTTCCACATGTAAAGAGGGCAAATACCCAATCCCATGATACAGACGTTGCCATTCAGGTCTTCAGTAGTACATGCAGTAAAAGACGAGATGCAGCTTTCACTTGCTTCTGATACCAGGCTTTTCTTACCAAGAAGTTAATGTTACTCACAACCCTGTAAAATATTCATGAAGTTTAGCCAGGATTTGTTTTTACGATACATAAACTCAGTTGAAAGTATGTATTTTTATACATACATATACGTATGTTTTTATTCCTACGCCATCAGAACAAAACAAAGGCCAGTCAATTTTGCCTGTTCCGGCTAAAATTGACGAGCTCTAAAATGGTGGTTAAAAAGCCGATAACATAACTCTTCTGAATGGCAGTGAAACAATTGCCGTACTTTCTACTATCATAGAAAGTACGACAATTTTGTAATCAAATGAAACAGTTATTCTAAAGATTTTGTTGAAAATCATTGAGGCAGAATGTAGTATGTTTAACTTATAGGAACTTATAGGAAATATGCTAGCTTTTTAACTCGAAAAAGCACTGAACCAACATTGATACTGCGAAACCTAAATGGCAATGGTGAAGAGAATTCTTTTAAATTATCATTTGACAATTTTTCGTCCTCTTTATTCAGGTTTTCGTCGACTTGGAAAGGTCTTTCTCCTTGGTATTTTTCTTTCGCTGACCGGACTTTTGCTGGTAATAGCTGGAATTATCCTATGGAGTATCACAAGTGAAAAAGAGGTTCAGGTACGTATAAATTATATTCAGTGTGAGTAGCCAAAATCTTGTTTTTATATGTTTTAAAGTTTTATACTTGAAAAATCTGAAGTAAAACGTGAACATATATGTAAAGTTTACTTGAAAAATATACTGTTAAGTTTACTTCTGTTAGGCGTTAGGCTTTGTTCAGTATTTTTTTGATCCAGAAATTAGCAAAAAGGTTTGGAAATTCTAGAATACAGGAAAACATATGGTGTCTCAGATTGTATCTTTTACACCCAGCAACCTTTTGGAAACAACGGATGCATACTCAATACCTTTCCTTTTAGATTTGGTAATATTGCAGACAAACTATGACTGTTGCTAATTGCCACGCCCTCGTCAAGGGGATCATTTGTTTGTAAAGAAAGTCATGTTTAAAGGGTAAGTAGTAAATTGCAGGTGGCAAAGAAGTTGCAGTTATCTGAAACCCATAGTACAGAGACACACATAAGTCCATTGTAAAGATAACAAGGATTGCCTGAAAACAGCATCCTGTTTCATCTCCATGAATCTTTACATCTGTCTACAAGCAGTTTCCATTTAAGAGTAGTCTTTAAGTTAGACTACCATACCTTTTGTTGATCGAACCTGATTTAGAAGGACTTGGAGCTTAACTATGTAGATGTGAAAAACCCACTTTCACCACTTACATACTACAAAGAACATATTGATAGTATTCAATACGAATTAAACAAAGTTTATGTAATCTGTATAAAAGAGGACATGTTTTAAATCCCACTTTGAGAGTTACGATACCAGAAACATCTAGCTTACAAATGGATTAACAGTTAATCTTTACACTTGATTTTGAAGACCAAACAATTCCATCGGTTTGCTCCTGCCATCAAAGATGTCCCATTCGATTAGAGAAAACACAATTCAATATCAATATCATCTTTTTGTTCAGCTCTCTGGGCACTGAAATGGGGGACTATAGTCGTCACAATAAAAGGTTAAAAAATAGTTGCCGTATTCTTCTAAGGTCCGACGTATTCCAATATCAAAATCTCACAGTACTGATACTGTGTTTTGGTAGCACGGGTAAAAAAATTCGTAAATTTCATGACAGAATATTGTTTTATTGCTACTAAAACCTACCCCTTGGACACCGAGAGCAATAAGTATAACTTTTCTATATCTTTACAAAATAGGTACTGAGTTCCCTTAATGTAGAAGGCGAGTCATCAGTAACGTAAACTACTCAATTTCTTTATCCTTCTGCAATGTTCTCTTGTATTCCGTGATCATTTTGTTAAATTCTACCTCAGGTTCTTGTGCTCACAAAAACTTCAAGTGAATCTAAAGAAGCAAGTATACTTTTTTGAATACACCTAAAGTTTATTTAATAACGTTATTGACATTAATGGTGCCATTAGGTATGTACTTTGTATCTACTTAGTGTCACCAATCAAAATACAGAACCGTGTCCTAGACATGCCGTCCAGAATTTTATACTTGACGTCATACAGCCTTGTGTCGAGAGAGAATACAACAGGACATTTTCAAAAATAGAAGAAACAGATCAAAATCTTTTTGCTCAAAGGTTCTGTCAAAACCCAAGTGCAAAAGTTGAGCTTTCGAACAACAGATGCAATCATAATACGGCAGCCACGAGTAAGGTGGTTTCTCACTAAATTAAGCAAAACATGTTTATAACCTATATCTTTTATTATATTTTTTAAAATACTATTTTGAAATTAATTTTGATATACTTGTTTTTCTGTGAGTTTTTTATTCCCTTATTTTTTAATAGATGATATGGTATGATAGAATCTATAGTTTAGTGTCTATTGGGTATAGTATGTTATATTATAGTACAGTATAGTACAGTATAGTATTTAAGATTTATTACGACGTAACCTTACACAACATATATGCTCACCTTGAGAGGCCGCTATCCCAATAGAGGGGTAGGCCTTTCCTTTTCTTCCAATCAACTCTGTTCATCGCGTCTTCGAACCGCAGATTTCTCTCCCTCATGTCATTGTCGACCACTCTTTGCCACGTCATCTTTGGTCTCCCTCTATTACGTCTACCAGCAAGTCATAAAGCAAGAACCTCCCGGGTCACATGTGCCTCAGGTCTTCTAAGGACGTGACCATACCATCTGAGCCTGCGGCTTTGGATAATGGTCTCTTTAGGCTTAACATTCACTCGAGCCCTAATGACATCATTTCTAATTCTGTCGTCCTCAGAAGGTGTAAGTCTTCCTTCTTGACAGCCCAACATTCAGCACCATTACACAACAAATATAAGTAACTTAAAAATGCTAAACATTAAATTTTAATAAAAACTTTACCTTGAAGGAACATTAATTAGAAAAACGATCTTTATTTGCGCGTTTCTCCTCTCCGCCTCAGTATTTTAATTTTTTACTTTCTTCTTTCAGGGCAGGTTTGGTGTTGTCATTGATGCTGGTGGATCAGGTACGAAGTTAAGTGTCTTCGAAGAAAGAAACAACAATGGCATAACAGAAATATATGGAGTTAAATGTGAAGGTACGTTAGATAGACCTAGTTACTTTAAGAAGGATAATAACAATTTATTACAAGTAATTGAGACATGGGAGAAAACAGACATTATTGTACACATCAAACAGGGCTGTTCATTTAACAAATTAGCTTAATATGTTTTGGATTCCCGAGAAATGAACCTTTTTGTAAAGTATGTAAACATTTTGAATTCATTCTGCTGTATATCTTTAATGCATTTCTAGTAGCATTTTGTTTTCTCTATAAATAAAAATGAGATTACCTTACGTCACTCTGAGACTTAAAACTGCCTCGTATTACTTTCAGTTACTACTAATGCTACTACTACCGCTGCTACTACTGCTGCTGCTACTACTACTACTTTTGCTGAAACTACTATGCTGCTACTACTACTGCTACTACTACTACTACTACTACTACTACTACTACTACTACTACTAAAGCTGCTACTACTACTACTATTACTACTATTACTACTACTGCTACTACTGCTACTGCTACTACTACTGCTACTGCTACTACTGCTGCTACTGCTACTACTACTACTACTACTACTACTACTACTACTATTACTACTACTACGTCCACTACGACTACTACTTTGCGGACCACCACAACTACTACTATTAGAATGACCACCAGTGCTGTTACTACTATTATTATGATTACTATTGTAAATACTACTATTATGACGACTTTTTATTTATATTTATATTTATATTTATATTTATATTTATATTTATATTTATATTTATATTTATATTTATATTTATATTTATATTTATATTTATATTTATATTTATATTTATATTTATATTTATATTTATATTTATATTTATATTTATATTTATATTTATATTTATATTTATATTTTTATTTTTATTTTTATTTTTATTTATATTTATATTTCCATTACTATTATCATAACCGTTGCTACTACTACTACTACTACTACTACTACTACTACTACTATGATTGATATTACTATTTCTATTACTATTATCATTACTACTACTACTACTACTACTACTGCTACTACTGCCACGATTACTATTTCTATTACTATTACTATTATCATTTCCGTTACTACTACTGCTACTGCTACCATTACTATTTCTATTACTATTATCATTACCGTTGCTGCTACTACTACTACTACTACTACTACTATTACTATTTCTATTACTATTACTATTACTATTATCATTTCCGTTACTACTACTACTACTGCTACCATTACTATTTCTATTACTATTACTATTACTATTACTATTATCATTTCCGTTACTACTACTACTACTGCTACCATTACTATTTCTATTACTATTACTATTATCATTACCGTTACTACTACTATTACTACTACTACTACTACTACTACTACTACTACTACTTCCACTGCTACTACTACTGCTGCTACTGCAAAATCTATTACTGTATTACTATTATTACTATCATTAATTTTATTGTTAGTAAGTTAACAACTTTAGCCCTCACAATGTACGCCGGGATTCGGAAGTTATGTCGTCAGCGCTGATAACAATAATAGTGACGACCTATATTTGATGCTGCCGTTTTATGAGTTGCACAGGCTAAGAAAGTAGGTATTTTACCTTTTAAGCATGAAATGGTCCAATTTTAAGACTGATAAAGCACAAAGATTGGGCTTTTGACAACCGGTTCTCAGACTAAAGAACCGCATAAACCCATTGGGCACCATAGAGCAGAGTGCAACTCTGACGACTTTTAATTTTCTAGGTTGGGGTAAAGCTTAAACGGTATTTAAAATTATCACTTTTAGAAGAAACCACGAAAATTTAATCCTCTTTGATTCCACCCTTGTATGTTTTTTTTCATGATAAAAACCTTGATGGTGATAACTTTTTTCAAAGGAATTTTTTTTAATTACCGTCGAGCACCTTAATTTTTAAACTATTGACTTGTTTAATTCTTGTTTTTGCACGTGACAGTGTTAGTTAAAATAATTTTTACCTGATTTTATTTATTCAGAGAAAGGAATTGCAAGTTACATCTCCAATGTTACTCTGATAGATAAAAAATTAAGTGATTGTCTAAAAAATGCAGAAGCAACCTTGCCTTCGCAGTCTTTGGGTTCCATCTCGTTGTATTTTGGTGCAACAGGAGGAATGAGAATGTTAAAGTAAGTGTTTTTATTTGAAAAAACAAATTTTTTGTCTGCCCTTTCTGGTTGAATTCTCGTGTGTTTGGACATACGGAAACATGAAGATTTGAAGGGGAGATTCATAATGCCCATTTTTTTAATCCAGGGAAAATTACCGAGGTGCATTAGCTGATGATTTGAATGAAAGAGCATCAAACCTACGATGTAGTATGAGAATAATTATTTATAAGAACAAACGATTATTACTCATTCCATCTGGGGATAAGTATATCTTGAGTATCAAACTAATATAATGTGGAAACTTCTGTCTTCTCTTTTTTATTAGTAAGAAACTTGGTCAAAATGGTCAAAAGTAAAGACTTGGAGATTCTGAAACAATTAAGAGTGGATATATATGTAAACAGCTGCTCAAAAGCGTTAATATGTATTTTTCATTAAGATGGACCTATTTATTTAACGCCTTTCTTCAATGATCTCTTCTCAAACAACTTAAACAACCATAGGATCTTTGAAGAGCCATTCAGTATTTCGGAGAATTTTGAATTAGCATTTGTCATTTAAAACTTGAAATACGAAACTGACAACGAGGGATATAGTTTTACCTCATGGACAGATGGAAAACCTTTATGCTTTGTTCATGACCTAAGGAAGGCTGTCAATGGAAGGGCATTTTGTGATAGCCAGCGCAATATTATATTTAGGTATAGATGTAATTACTAGTCTTCATAACCCCATCTCTCACTGGGTGCCCTTGAGGTGAACCTAATTTACCCAACGTTTCACATGAAGGAGAACCAAAGCTGGAGTTTTTTGACAAAAGTAACTTCTCTCTTAGTAGTTGCAATTTTTGCTTTTAAAGAAGTGAATTCATTTCTTTACACCTTTAGAGATGTTGTGGTTGCTCTTCTCTTTCTATGTGTGTGCTTCTACAAATGAAATTCTATTTCAGTACAACAGACTTCCAATATTCGATCCGGCAAGGCGGAAAGAAAGCATATAAATTTGTGGTCTTAGAACCTTGGCCCTGCTGTTGTCACCTATATTTTGGAGTAAATGAGGGATTTTTGAGTGGTTTGTTTTCTGGCGAAAAGGGGTGTGTACTTCTAGCAGAAGTACTCTTCGATTCCTCTGATAATATTTTTGGTTTTTTACCTGATCTCTGAAGCCTAACACCAGATCCCAATCCTATTCAAAAACGCTGACGTCACAAGTTCAGTTTTGTGACAATCTACCGTTGCAAGGATATTTCGTACAGAAATGAAAAGAAAAATTTTAAAGAGAGGAAAATGCAATTATTGTTCAATACAATCAAGTCATATTGTTGAATAGCTTTCCAGGGAAGACATCGGAATTCTGCTTGTTTTTGAGGGGGTTTTTTGTTTTTGCTTAGGTTTTTTTTCATTTGCTTAATTACAGTGAAAGTTAATGAAAAAGGTCAAAGTTTTAGAGCAGGTTTGAAGATGAACTTCTGTTGTAAAAAAAGTTAAACTTTCAGAAGGCATTAGAGTTTAATTGTAATTGTATACCGAAGTTGAGTGCTTTTGTTTATGAAAAGAATATGGTCTTTGCTCCAATCTTCATGTACATTCACTTAGACTTCCAATGGAGAAGAAATGAGTTTACATTACTGAGAATTTAAAGTAATTCACACTTTAAAACTAACCTAGAGGATAATAACAAATAGAGAGCTCTGCAGGTTAACAGTTGTTGACAATAACTACTCAACTCTTAATGCTGAAAATCAAAAATTCTCTAAAATTATGTATAGAATTAATGAATCTCAGTCATTTTGATTGAAAAATGTCACTTAATGTATTAAATTATCAATTCACATTGTGTAAGAAACCGTTTACTGTTTATAAATAAATATTATTGCTCATTTTCAAGGTTTCAATTCCCTGGTAGCAAATAATAGGAACTCTTTTTTTTTTCAACAGGAAAACCGATCCAACATCTTATTCAAAAATATTAGATGAAGTTCGGAAAGTATTGAAACAGTCTTCATTAAAATTTAAAGGTGCAGATGTTCTTGAAGGTCAGGATGAGGGAATTTATGGGTGGGTTTCTTTAAATTACCTTGAGAATGGTTTAGCATCAGGTGGAGAACGGAGCCAGTCTATTGAGATGGGAAGCACCTCTGCTCAGGTTGCGTTTCAGACGACAGTCGACAAATCAAAACTTTCAAAGGAGATTAAGACTGTCAAAGTTTTAGGCAACGATTATTCTGTTTATTCACATTCTTACCTATGCCTTGGACGAAATGAGTTTGGGAGGAGATATTATGCAAGTCTGGCCACGGTAAGTTATTTCTTTGACTTTCTAAAAGCAATCCCTATTGATGTATGCATGTTAACCTTAATTCCTTCCTACTATTTATTTCTGTAACTAATATTACTCCGCAATCCGCACTTTTAGTTAGTCAGCTGTACTAAAATTTGTCAAGAAGATTTGGTATCGTCTCTATTAATAGGATTCCCGTCGTACGCAAGCACAGAAGGCTGAAACTAGCTAGATATACTTGTAATGATAAATCAATACCAGCTCACACGCTAGTCACACGGCAGCCTGTGAATGGAGCAGTAAGTAGTGACAGACCAGCAATGGACTCCCCAGATGCAATGCTAAGTGACACCTTGACCTAGAATTCTTGGGGGCTAGAAATGTACATAGTCAATAATGATCACCGGCATCATTTACTGGCTCGTTGCTTAGACATTGACCGGAAGAGAAAGAGAGGGTAGTACAGATGCAATTTATGTAAAATAAAAGTTAAAACCACAAAAATGAAATGTAACTAAATTTTTAAAAGAAGGTATTTAGTGTATGATATTTAGCAGATATTATGAGGAACCAAAGTGAGGTGTTATCTTTGCAACAACCTATAGCATTTTGAATTTATTTGACACACATCTAACCGATGCCAATGACAAACCTGTTGGCTACCAAATTGATAAAGCAGACCCGAGCCAGAATCGTTGCTTCAACTGAACTGTAGTTTGCCATTATGTTCATGAGCTGATACAATGATAAATTGACCGTTAAAAGTAAATAAAAAAGAAAGGTTAATGCAGATGTTGAATTTGACCGTCCCGTGGAAGTACTTTTTATTTCTCATGGAATTTCCATTTTAAATGGACTGTCTTAAAACAGTTCATCTGATTATAAACCAATGCAGGAAATGTTACTTTGTGATAATAGATAATTAAGAGGTGGCAGAGAGGTGCTGGAGAAATCTGACTTGCAAAAATTAACTCATAACAGTATTTAGTGAAAGAAAAGAGATATGGATAGGAAGCATCCTGAGAGAGGACGATCTTTTAAAAAATGTGGAAGGGCGCAAGGACAGCAGAACAGCTGATGCAAAAAAGGAAACAAGCGCTTCTTAGGATAGTGAAACAGTATAATTGTCATGACTTGGAAAAGAAGGCTTTTTAGACATTGCGATCAAAACTGCAGACGGAACATTTTAACAGAATCAACTACATCCCTAAAATCTCATTTTTATGTCATTGACAATCAAACAGTACTTTTCCTTAAGATACTCAGTTTGACAAAGAAAGTAAATATTTTAATCTAAATATGGTTCACATTGACATAAAAAAATATTTTGTGGAGAAGGTACATAAATTAATTGTCATGCTTTCATAAATTACTAATTTTTTGTTCATGGGGATTAAACCAAACACTGGAATTTCACCTATTTGATGAAAACACCTCTTCAGGCAAATGACTAACATATGTTACAAAGTCATTTATTGTTACAGTTGTAATGAATGGTTTTGTGACATCTTCGTCGTACGCGTTAAAAATTTCAATGTATATATATATATATATGTATCTATATTAATTTGAGGTATAACTTAAAAGTTATCACATTTCTTTCCCAAGCAAAAGTACGTCAGTAATGGCATAGGAAATTTAAAGCTATTTTTGGAGAATTTAGCATATGATTGTGCTTTCAAGAATATATAGAAATATGTTCTTTGAAAATCGAAATTAGTCTTAAATACGGTCTTGTGAAAATGTTCTCGAACCGCGAAAACACTGAAGGATATTTTATCATCAAAGTAATAGTCTGAAGAGTATTTTCCAGGTAGGAAACATTAATGTGTTGCCAAGATGGATTTAAAGATACTTGTATATTAGAATTACCACACAAATGCCACAGTGGGAGTTGTGTTGTAGCTGAGTTCATCATGTTAACAAGTATTATGGAAAACATTTTCTGGAAGTGTATTACTTGAGAAGAAAATACTTGCCAAGAAAGTATACCCTATAAGTGAACAGTTCGTCGGTGAAAAGTGACGGAATTTTCGTTTGCCGACGAAACTTCTAACCGACGAATAGTTTAACCGGTGAAATATTTTAACCGACAAAAAAACTAACCGACGATCTTTTCATCGTTAAGATAGTGCAATTTGTCTGATGATACACTAGGCTTCGTCGAACCATATCACTTAAAAATACCTTTTGGTTTGTGGTATGAGTGTAATCACCCATCAACAGCAGTAACAATTGGATTATATCTAACGAAACATATTAAGTCAGATTAGTGTGCTTGTAATTACGCAAAAATCTAAGCAGGAACAGAGACAAGAATATTGTAAAGAATTTTGAAATAATGGGATTTAAAGCCACATTAATAAAAATCATATTTACTCGGCATAAGAAAATACCTGAGCTCTGAAACCTCGAAAATCGTCACCAAAGTACAAGAGCACTGGTTGATGTAAACCCATTGACAGGAAAAGAAGAGAGAGGACAACTTTTTTTCATATGTTGGTCTTTTTACGGTCGTTAATGCACTTCACCAGTGAGCTGTAGTGATAAGACGTAAGCACTGATGTTTGACTGTTGACAGTTACCCAACTGCCCGGACTTGTCATTGTTATGGGCTGATAAAAAGTGCCACTAAATGAAAACTATTTTTTATCAATTTACACATACCATTTATAAAGATTTTAGATTTTGTTTGATAATAGACAATCATTTGCGTCATTTATAACAGGCAGCCAACTACAATACAACCATTGATGACCCCTGTCATTTTAAAGGAGACACTCAACAGCATTCATCAGAATACCTCTGGAAAGAACCTTGCAGCAAAGGAAGTTTTGCCAAAAATACACTTGGCCAAGAGTTCACGGGTCCTGCAAACAAAATATTTACTTTTAATGGTATTAGTGATCCAGTAAAATGCATCGCAGTTGTGCAAAAATTGTTGCTAAAAACAAGTTGTGGATATACGCATTGCGGCGTGAATGGAGTAAAGCAGCCAAAACCAACAGGATTGTTTACGGTGAGTTGCTAGAACTGTTACCTTGTGAACTTCTTAGTTTTCAGTGTACTTTTAGACTTTGTTTGCTTATACCTTGTTAGATTTAATATTCACCTGATATTTGTTCCACTAGGCATTTTCTTTGAGAATCATTTGCCTAAATTCTGTCATAATTTAACATGACATGCGGTTTTTAGATGTTTTTCATACAATATATAATGTACTTTTATTTTTTGTTCATTCTTCTACTGACCCACAAATATTGTAAACCTTTAAATATCATGGTCCCCTTGTTTACCAGCATCGATTGTATCATAGTCAGTTAAGCCCGCACAATTTTTTGGTGCAAGGAATCTTTATATGTTTAATTCCTGTCGTTTGTTTTATATTTTTTACGCCAAAACATTGTTTAGAAAGTTTGGTATTATATTGCAATGTTTATGACTCGATTGAGCATAAATTGAATTAAATTGAATTATATTGTATAGAAATTTCATTGTAGGGGGATTTGTAAAACCTCCGTCAGCAAGGCTTTGCTCATCACTGTGCCTATTTGCTTTAACTTAAAACCATTGCTAACTTTCCATTGCTGTATGCCCAGTAACGATAGGAGATCTTTTGTCCTGACATTTTTCTTTAAATAGCAAGGCTGTATTTATCAACATCTATCATTCACTCCCCTTCTTGTTTGTGAAAAAACAAACTTTTGGCTTTTGAAGTCTTGTCCTTGTTTTGTTATAGTTTGGAGGATAGAAGTGGCTTCAAATAACCTTTGAGAAAGACATACTAGACGAACGATTTTGTTACCAAGGTCGTTAAACTTAGTTTAAATGTCACTTGGTTTAAAGATAAAAGCACATAACCTTTGCATCTTTATCTTATATTCTTTCATTACAGATTTTGACTCAGACTGCTTGTGATTGTTGATAGAAGTTTAATTCCAGTTGGTTTTGCTTTAACAGTGTCACTTCACATCATTGGTCCAGCTTATTAAATTTCTCCCTTTTGCATAAGTGAGGTTTTGGAAACGACAACGTGTGATTGAATTTCCTGAGGAAGACAAAAAAAGGAGATACTATGTTCTGTCTACCAAATAAAGACTTTAAACGTATATTGTACGGGTCTGTTAATCTTTTACCTATCACCATTGCCCGATTTGTGGGAGATCACCTTACCATACCATAGCTTCTTCCCTTACTACGGCCCTGGAGTAATGTGCCCATTTTCCCCNAAGTTGTGGATATACGCATTGCGGCGTGAATGGAGTAAAGCAGCCAAAACCAACAGGATTGTTTACGGTGAGTTGCTAGAACTGTTACCTTGTGAACTTCTTAGTTTTCAGTGTACTTTTAGACTTTGTTTGCTTATACCTTGTTAGATTTAATATTCACCTGATATTTGTTCCACTAGGCATTTTCTTTGAGAATCATTTGCCTAAATTCTGTCATAATTTAACATGACATGCGGTTTTTAGATGTTTTTCATACAATATATAATGTACTTTTATTTTTTGTTCATTCTTCTACTGACCCACAAATATTGTAAACCTTTAAATATCATGGTCCCCTTGTTTACCAGCATCGATTGTATCATAGTCAGTTAAGCCCGCACAATTTTTTGGTGCAAGGAATCTTTATATGTTTAATTCCTGTCGTTTGTTTTATATTTTTTACGCCAAAACATTGTTTAGAAAGTTTGGTATTATATTGCAATGTTTATGACTCGATTGAGCATAAATTGAATTAAATTGAATTATATTGTATAGAAATTTCATTGTAGGGGGATTTGTAAAACCTCCGTCAGCAAGGCTTTGCTCATCACTGTGCCTATTTGCTTTAACTTAAAACCATTGCTAACTTTCCATTGCTGTATGCCCAGTAACGATAGGAGATCTTTTGTCCTGACATTTTTCTTTAAATAGCAAGGCTGTATTTATCAACATCTATCATTCACTCCCCTTCTTGTTTGTGAAAAAACAAACTTTTGGCTTTTGAAGTCTTGTCCTTGTTTTGTTATAGTTTGGAGGATAGAAGTGGCTTCAAATAACCTTTGAGAAAGACATACTAGACGAACGATTTTGTTACCAAGGTCGTTAAACTTAGTTTAAATGTCACTTGGTTTAAAGATAAAAGCACATAACCTTTGCATCTTTATCTTATATTCTTTCATTACAGATTTTGACTCAGACTGCTTGTGATTGTTGATAGAAGTTTAATTCCAGTTGGTTTTGCTTTAACAGTGTCACTTCACATCATTGGTCCAGCTTATTAAATTTCTCCCTTTTGCATAAGTGAGGTTTTGGAAACGACAACGTGTGATTGAATTTCCTGAGGAAGACAAAAAAAGGAGATACTATGTTCTGTCTACCAAATAAAGACTTTAAACGTATATTGTACGGGACTGTTAATCTTTTACCTATCACCATTGCCCGATTTGTGGGAGATCACCTTACCATACCATAGCTTCTTCCCTTACTACGGCCCTGGAGTAATGTGCCCATTTTCCCCTCCACTTTAAGATTTTATTTCAGTAAATATGAAAGGAACAGACAATAAGAAAAGGCAAAACTAGCGAGGCAATGGAGTGATCAGGTTAAAAAAGGGACAGGAAACAGAAAAGAGAAGAGAAAACAAATTGATTTTTGCTCACCAGCACACTTCATGTCTTAAAGGTTGTACATAAAATTGATTGATAAATAGGATAGCGAGTTACGAATTTCAAGGTGCTACCTGACGTGGCTGCCAACACGAAAAATCGAATGCTTTTAGGGGTTGACGATTATACCTCCTTTGATAATAGTATCAGTACTAGAGGATGTGACCTAGATTGGAACAAGGTGGATGACTGATAATTTGTAGTGTATCATTACACATTCTTATTTTAGCACGCAACAAATTTCAAATTAACATAGAAACATGCTTTTCAAATAAACGATTTCTGGAACAAAATTTGAAAATCGCTTTGAAGTAACGTCCGTTTTAGTCGGTTGCTACTTCGCTGACACTTGACTAGACCAAAGGCGCCGGAATGAAAAGGCTGAAGACAAGAATGTTTTTTCCATTTAATACTGAAAACAAAGAGACGATCGAGAAAACCTGCCAGTTTTTTGAAATAAGCTTAGGAAAGCCCTTCCTCCTTGGTGACTGGCTTTCTAAAACAATAATAAACTATAAACAAACAAATTATTTTTGTTTAGGTGATGATAATTGAACATGAATTGTCTTTATTGCTCCCAAATGAAAGGTAAACCTAGCTCGGCCATTTATTTTGAACTTTTTGTCTCGAAATTTTCACTGCATTTGCTTTTTAACAGCAAATGCTGTGAAAATCTTCAGCAGTATCAGAATTCAGCAGTATCAGAATTAAAAATTTTGCTTGTACTCTTGGATTTTTTTTTGGCTGAACTCGACTAACACGGGATTTTCCCTAAAAAGCACTGGGCATCTGCTGTTTTATTCTATCGATGAGCCTTTAAGGTGTAACTCTAGGTGCTGTATCACAATAACATTTAGAAACGGTCCTGGTAAATTGATTTTCAAATTTAGTAGAAACCAGTCCTTTCCAGGGTAGTGTGATATATGTAGGGCAGTTTGTGGGGCATGTTTGATAGGAGTTTTGACACTAGATAACTTGTACCGAATTACTTTCTCTGAAACGTCGTTAGGATAACCATTACTCAACAAAATTTTGCTTAAGTTTACGTATTTCTTCTGCCAATTTTTCAGGAGAGCAATAACGACAGCACGATAAAAAACAGTGTTTATTAGACCAATTTTAATATCCTTGTAACTAAAAGAGTCACACCGTACGTATTGACCAGTGACGGTTGGTTTTCGAAACACACTGGTTTTAAAAGAAGTTGGGAGTTTTTTCTACAAAAGCATCTAAAAATGGTAAACAATCATTCTGTTCTTTTTTAGCAGTAAACACCGGGGATGGGTAATCATTTAAGTTAATCGTGAACTTATTAATGTTTTTTGTTTTTTAATATGGGAATCGTGTAAAAAGCGAATCTGTAATACATGAGAACATTTACATTTTGTGTAGACTCAAATAGTTGTTTTTCATCACATCCTACAAATATATTAGGCAGAGCAGTCCAGTAACAAGTCCATAGCTACACAATCAACTTGCTAGTACACAACATTTTCAAAGCTATTTTTAACTGATTTAGTTGTAAAATTCATCAGTTCTACGAAAGCATCCTCTGGAATAGGGGATGACTCAATGTCATGGTAGAGTGTTTTATTTGCAATTTTAATGACCTCGTCTAATGGAACGTTGGTTACTAGACTTTTAATGCCAAAAGAATAAAGCACAAAATTTGCTGGATCTTTAAAGCATTTTTTGAGTTCTCTTTACAAACAAAAAGTATTTATTTATAATTTACATCTGTTTTACACAGCCAGTAACCAGAAGTAACGACCTTTCCTCAGCCTATTACAAAAGTATGGTGGGCTTTCTCGATCGTCTTTTTGTCTTTGATATTGAAAACAAAAAGACGCACTTGCTTTTAGTTGTCTGATTTTGGCAGCTTTGGTCCTGTAGAGTGCCAGCGAAATAGTCATCGACCAAAAGAAACGTTATTTAAAAAGCAATTTTTAACGTATTTTCACAATTTATGTCTATTTGCTTTCATTTTATTGAACTTCACTCCAACCTGACATCTAGACCTTTAAAATAGTATTTCCGTTTACCAAGAGACCAGTCATGGTTTTTCATACTTGGTATTGTACCAAGGAGTAAATTTTGAGCAGAACACATTTTAGGCATTGGCCGAGAGTTGTAGGGAGGCGTTCTTTATTTTTTAAGAGTTTTGATTGCAGATATTCTTACGTACATAAAATGCGTTGCAACTGAACTTCAGTATATATACTAAAAAATTAATACTTAGTAAATAATGCCAATGATAAGAAATATATTACTTATCGTCAGCATTGCTTTTTAATAGTATATACTCTGTTTCAGTGTTAGTTTAGCTATTCGTGTTTCTTTGCCTTAATGCGAAAGTGTTTTTTAATTTGTCTCTATTAGGCCTTCGCAGCTATGTATTATCCAGTTGCATTTATGGGTCTTAAATCTGATGTTTCAGGAAAGGATTACCTTGCTGCTACCAAAAAAATCTGCAAAAAAGACTTTGCTGAGGTAAGAATTCAGCTAAACGTGATGGTTCTCTTCTTTATAAGAAACGTCTGGGGTAAACGAAACAACCCCAGGTCTCAAGCAATATTTTTAACAAATAAAATAAATTATAATCTTTTTCTCAGCCTCGATTTAACCCCATAAAGCTATTTGTTTATTTATTTAGTTAGGTAGTTAGTTAGTTGTCTCAAATATTTATACAGGATAAATACGTCAACAAAATATCAATGTTTTCGATGTGGGTCCTGCTAAATTAGATATTAAAGGCATAAAAAGTTAAAATAAAGTATATACAGTATATGAATATGAAATAACATTTGTGTACCTATCAATACCTTGAAAAAAAATGTACTAGAAGCATTTGTTAAAAGGTATGAAAATGGACTAAAATTTGAAATTAAAAGACTGAAATAAAACTTGAGATGAAGAAGACATAATCTGCTTAAAAGTGTATATGAAATTATATATAAATACCATTAACGTAAAGCTTAAAAAATTTGAAGTCATTAATTTTTTTTTTCAAAGTTGTATTTCATCAAAACCTAAGCAAGATTGAAGAAAACAGATCTTTTTCCATTTTCGGGTCTTACTTTGGGTAGTTTTAATAGAATATTGTTGTTTCTTGTGACATTTCGATGTTTGAATGGTTCGTAGTAGTTTTCAAACTACTCGCAAATTTCTTTCTTGAGGTATTTCTGGAAGAAGTGGCATGGATGGCGTTAGTCGATGCTTTCAATTGATGGTATCTATTTTAGCACAAACATTCAACCTGACTGGGTCTAATTATTAAAAGTTTTTTTGAAAACCAACAACTGTAAATGTAAGACTAAAACTCCACTGATTTTTTATATTGATAGAGGAGCAGTGGCTTAATGGTTAGTGCAACTGCACCATAACCAAGAGGTTCCTGGTTCGATTCCCGGAACGGGCGACTTTGAAAACATAACAAAGGAAAAGTCATTGGTTGGCGTCAGGGAGGGCATCCGGCCAAGAAATTCCTCACTCCCAAATCCAAGTCCCTATGAAGGGCACCGTCTGAGCCCCAGTCGCTGGGGAAAAATGACGTTAAAACGTCAAAAAAAAAAGTTTGCCAAAATAAACTTTCAGATTTTAAACGATTCCAGATTCAAAAATGCTGTTATGTTTAGTAACGTATCTCACCATTTCCGATTGCCCCTATGAGAGTTTGATAATGTTATTGCGAAGGGAAAAAAGCTGGATCTTACATGCACACCAATGCATATCAAGTTTCATTAGAGCTTTAAAAAAAAATTAGTGTTTTTTTATTTGTTACTTCAAGCTGTACATGTAATCGCGTGCTGCTCGATCAGTCACCATATCATTACAATTAAGTCGCAGTCAGATAGTGCTATGACTTGGCATTACTCCTGGTCCCTTGGTGCCAATTACTAACAAGAAAGTACGTGTTTAACAGAAACTGTTCAACAACAGATAGTGCTATCCTTAATCATAATTTCAGATACGACTACTACGAGGGCAAAAGAGGCAACAGAGTTTGTAATTATAATTTTTGCCTGATACTACGTTTGAAGCTGACATAGATTTTATATGTACAATTAAAAGGACTTGTTTACTTATTTTCAAGTTTATTAAACTTGTTTACAAAAGGATTTTCTTGAGACTTTAACGTTAAGGCGCCAATCCATAGTTTGGGCACAGTAATCTTCCACAAAAGCAAATAAATATTGGTCATGGATTTTTGTCATATCATTCCGTGCACATTGATCTCAATCACATAAAGGTTAAGTAAGCCTTGTGTATTTGTTTAAGAGGCGTAACCACATTCATAGCTATTAATTAAACAATTGATGATTAGGATTAACATTTGTTATTCTGAACACCATTAAGATTTTCTTCAGCTTACTGTCCGACTCAGACAATGCAATGGAAGGGTTAAAGGGTTAAGTTGTAATGCGAGGGATTTCAATCGAGTCAGACAAATTGAATGTTCATGTTCAAAAAAGCAATAATGGTTTCAACTTGTTTACTTCAGCTTTTTTACACTTGAGCAGATGAGGAGGTATCTTTAAGAAAAGGCGGAAAGTTCAATTCAGTAAGAAAGTGGATAAGAAAGGATTATGCCCCATCAGGGAATGCCAAGATTTTTTCTGAATGTTTTTTTCACTCACGAAAAAACTGAACTGCCATCTCACAAGCTTCTCCTTGCTCTAGATTGCAACAACTTATTAAAGCACCATAAGGAAAAGGTTGAACGAGAGAAATTATTTAACTGATGTAAAAGATGAGATTAAAAGCAGGTGGATTGGCTGACTTTAGAAATAGAGTGAAAGGCTGTAAGGAAATGAAAACTACATCAGTGATTTTCAGACAAGCATTACCATACTACAAGCATTACCATACTACAAGCATTACCATACTACAAGCACATATTCAACATTGGCCACATTTGAGATGCATGCTTGGAAGAAATAAATTTACCATATTTTACCATATTTTACCATATTTTACCATATTTTACCATATTTTACCATATTTTACCATATTTTACCATATTTTACCATATTTTGCCATATTTTACCATATTTTACCATATTTTACCATATTTTACCATATTTTGCCATATTTTACCATATTTTACCATATTTTACCATATTTTACCATATTTTACCTTATTTTACCATATGTTACCATATTTNACAAGCATTACCATACTACAAGCACATATTCAACATAGGCCACATTTGAGATGCATGCTGGGAAGAAATAAATTTACCATATTTTACCATATTTTACCATATTTTACCGTATTTTACCATATTTTACCATATTTTACCGTATTTTACCATATTTTACCATATTTGCCACATTTGCCATAATTACCATATTTACCACCCTAACCACACAAATATACCACATCTACCACTATGACATTCTTTGATTGTTGCATGAAAGAACTGTACAAAACAAGCCACTATAAAAACTCTTCAAGCATGTTCATAATATTGCCGATTATGGTAAATTCTGTTGATAAAGTTGACGTATAATGTGCAATTATCATTTGCAAACTCGATTAAAAATGCATACTGATAACGAAGGAAAAATTTATTATCTTTTTATAGGTTGGACTAATTCTTCCACCAACTAGCCACTGGTGCTGTGTGAGATTTACCTTTCTGTCATCATCCAATTTGTGATTAACAATTGCCCCATATTTTTTTTGCACTACATGATATATTCTCAATTATTCTCAATTTTCAAAGTCAGCTGAATATCCATTGAGCTGACTTTGGATTTTGCCAAATATTGAAGTACTAACTATTGACACAATGTATTTCAAGGCAACTGTTGGGTTTACCTAAAATTAATCTTGCGGACCCGTTAATCAACCAGTTTTTATCATGAACTTATCATGTAATTAAGGGTAAACAAATATTGTTCCAAAACGTTGGAAAAATAGAGTCACGTCCATTTGTCGAAAATAAAACCGAAAGGCCCTATTGGAAAAAATGTAAAAATTCTAGATATAGCTATTTTGATCTTCGCTCTTGTTACTGGGTCTTTTTATATACAAAGCTTATTTGCAATGTGTTTCTACTTGTCCTGAGTATGTGTAATCAAAAGCTGCTGTTGGATTTTGTTGCTGAAAACCATCACTAACTAACCCAACAAGATTCCCTTTCGCATTATTAAACGATTGACGAGTATCCTGGTTTAAGGATTCTCATGATTAGCATCCTCAGAACACCCACTGTCTTCACTCTTCATTACTTACAATGTTTATAGTAGATTTTTGCTAGCTGTTCTAAGCTGAATTTGGAGACAGTCTAAACAATAAACTGGTATAACGCTTGAAAACATAATTCCGTTTTCAATGTGGTTACAAGTTAGGGCCTTGTGAAATGTATTTACTACAAAGTTTTACCGATTTGCAGCGCCTGTTAATTGACCAAAGTAATTATTGAAATTTATAATTCTACCAGAAACTTTACTACCAGCATAAGAGCTTTGTGTTGTCACGAGTCGTGAGCTGTTTTTGAGTTACTTTTCCCAAAAGAAGGTACATATCGGTACATCTCTTCGCCATTGCGGACCTACGTGATGACAGGAATCGAGTTGTTTTGAGGAGTGGCACCATACCCATCTTGCGTTTGTGTAAACAATTCTTTACCTGTGTAATACTGCCACTTACCATACTTTTTACATTCTCAACTCAATTACAGAAATATTTAAACATTCTTTATCAGAATCAAAAATAACTTATTACTTTGATTTAGTATGAAATAGAGAAATCATTTATACTGTGTGTTTTTTTATTCTTTCATTACTTCAAATAATCAAACGTAGCTGCTTAATCATTTCGCCGGATTTCGATTTTCTTTCTTATAGGTTAAGAAAATGTCAACTTTTACGCCAAAATACTCTAGAGGATACTGCCTCAGCTCAGTTTACTCCTATCTGCTCTTAACACACGGACTTGGCTTTAATTCTGATAAGTGGGATGTAAATTTTAAATCCAAGGTAAGACTTCACTTTGACGTTATTTATTTGGAATGAGTAGAATAATTTGTTCTGTTTTCACAAGTTTAAAGAGTATATTTTTACACAAAACACTATTTTTCTTGTTGTGATGACTCTGGGTGATTTCAGGTAGCAGATAAGTGGATTTAAAATTGATCATATTTTTAAAATTTCTTCTCTTAGAATTGTAAACTAAATTGAATCCAACTGGCAAATGATATACTAAAGAAAAATATTACTTTTTATTGTACCAGAAATGTTACTAAAGAAGCACTTCTTGGTCTATAAAAAGGAGCCGCTGCAATGGTTAATTAACGAAAACCCCATAACCCATAACTATACCACAACAAAACTGACCTGAAACATTGAAAAAAGTGATCGGTAGAGAAAACGAACAGAGGCGAAAATTTTCCGACGTACCCGTTTACCTATCCATCACCAGCGTCATACTAAATCGATGACATAGAAATCATTGAGAATTTTTTATGCTAGACAAAAGAACAGACAAGTTAAAGTAAGATAGCATATACTCGTAAGATATAAGCAGGGCAGGTATACCTTGGGTGCAGATAAGAAGAAACAGCTAAAAGATAATTTTTACTGTTTTGAAAAACGCTTCTGAATTTTGTGCTCGTTTAGAGGAGTGTGGTCTCATTCTTAGTAGTTTAAAGTACTCTGGTTTCCATAGTAAATACTCATATTGCTAATAAAATTCATTATTGTTGGGTAGATTCAACAAACCCTTTTCAGTATTTCTTTGATATCAAGAATCTAATTACAAACGTTCTTTTAGAGTAGGTCCTTTAATTTCCCTTAATATTTGAGTCACCGCAAAGTCCAAACGCTCTTGTTCGTTTTTTAGAATTTTTAAGTCTGGTGACTGAATCAGTTGAATTTAGTGATGTACGCCAACATATTGAGTGTGTAGCGATGGACTCACCACTGGGTTTACGTTGGGCTAATGTTTTCTTGAGCTATAATGAAAAACAAATATTTGTGAGTTTTCAGCAAATGTAGTTGTTATTGTGTATTTCAAATAAACAGATGGGTTTTGGGCCATATTTGAAAATAAATAAGACAGCATTGAGTTTATGATTACCCTAAACAATCTCTACAGAAAAACATTCAGGTGATTTTTCACCGTTTCAGATGTTTTAGAGAAAAATGGTCTCACTTTTTTCAGCTCCTTTGACTTCCAGAAGGCAATCTGAAAGGGACAATACATGCAATGGGACTCTTATTTTCATCAAAGTAACCTAGAGATCTAGAGACATAGTTTTGAGATAGTTTAATGCGACGCAGTAAAGGTATATAAAGCGAAATTTTATCATGTGAAAAAAACAAAAGAAGCGTTCAAAGGTATGGCAATATAAAGAGAACAAGTAATGAGTTGGCAATGAATCCTCTTCTTTCTTTGATGCAAACTGAGTAGTGATGTGTTACATTTTGCAAGAGAAACAACAACGGTATAGATCATACATAATAACTATCATTGAAAAAATAAATAAAAATACCAAGTTGAGAAAACAAAGACCTCAGAGGTAATAAGAAACGAAAGAATTGTCTTTTAATGAATAATGTTTGGTTAAAAGGTATTCAAAATCTGTATCAAAAGAATACTTACTTGGAAGGGTTATAGATGACTGGCATAAAATTACTAGGTGTATGACAGGGGGCTAGCCCATGATAGTTCCCCATAGGCGCCCAAGAGGATAAGAGTAATCATTGAAACTTGAGAGTCCTTATACTCCTACCTACTTTCCTCGTTTATCCGTTCTTTTGGTACTGTTATAACCTTCATACTTTAAAGTATAGGATAAACTAGCCCCCGTGTGCTACATTCTATCTATTGGATATTCAATAATCTAATGTTTATACGAAATTCTTATGCGAAAACTGATTCTCGTTTTAGGTAAAGGGCAAAAAAATATCATGGAAATTAGGACTTCAGATTTCGCATGAAAATGCGATGTCAAAGCCTATCACCAAAATGAAGCATGATTACAGTAAAGAACTATACAATGTTTTATTTGCTGGTGGTACAATGATACTTGTTATGGGTATTCTTTGCCTTGGAGTTTACATTGCCATAAGGGTGAAGGAAAAGGAGATGCTTGGAACAAGGTTTGTAAAAGACGAAGAATCTACTAGTGAAGCTGCCTCGACAGTGGTTGCTAACACAGTTTAATTGTATTAACAGGAAGTGTCAAGGAACCAAAGAATAAAGTGGTTATTAAGTTTTGTCATTTTCATTAAAGGTAATTCAGTATCACCGTTAAAAAATGAGCCAGGACGAACATGTATTCTCCACTGTGTTTGCAAACTTAAATTTTGTATTTTGTAGAAATACGAACAGAAGTAAATATTAATTTAATTATTAACTAGCTAATTAATAAATTAATAAAAAAGCTTTGGATGGGATTAAGAAATTTAGAGCTTATAAAAAGCTGTTAGCAAAGAAATACCTCCAGAAATAAAAATTCTTAGTACCAACCCCAGAAATACCTTTGTTTCAAAAATGCATGATAATTTTTCGACAATTCATGNATAAAAAGCTGTTAGCAAAGAAATACCTCCAGAAATAAAAATTCTTAGTACCAACCCCAGAAATACCTTTGTTTCAAAAATGCATGATAATTTTTCGACAATTCATGTATTTGACCTTATTTCTTTGAAAAATTTTGTTATGGAGTCAGGTATTGCTTGAAGCATTTCATCGTCATTGGTTAAAAAACATTTTTTAATAAGTGTAAAAATTATGTAAAAGACTTGAACATGTCATATCATGCTTTCGGCGGAGATATTGTTTGAGGTAAGAGTATTTTTGCCTCCTGTTTTGTTCCGCAATGAAATATTTTGCCGAGGCTTTATAAATAAGTGCATTATTTGTCAAAATTCACTTTCCCTGTACCTTGTGCACGTTTTAACCCTTTTTGAAAAGAGTCAAAGTAATATGAGAAAGAAATGGGGAAATATGAACTATCTCACTGGCATCTTTTGTTCCTTTGTACAGCCAATGATGAAATACGACATTTGGGCTGCCACTTTTTTCGTAACTAGACAGCCAAATAACGGATGTAAAAATTGATATGATAAATGGATGATGTAAACACTTAATTGACTATAGAATCTGAAAAAGGAGAATAATAAAGAAAAATTGAAAGATCAAACTTTCTTTCAAACTAAGTTCCGAACATAACAGGTTTCCCATTTTGGAGTAGCATAAGCCCTTAAATAATGCTTTAACTAATCGAAAGGGTAGCTGTTGGTACTGAAATGTACTGGAATATACTAGGATGTACAGAAATGTACTGGGATGCCATCATTTAGAACAGATAGCTCGGTTTCGAGCAGGCGTGGCCCTCAGCACCAGTCTTTTCCAAACTTCTCGATCTTGACCAGTTCTTGCTAGTTCAAGCATAGTTAATCCACTTACTGGAATGTGCTGGAGTGGAAATGTACTAGAAAACAGCTGTATTTTAGAAAGTACTGAAAAATGTCACTTTGTACTGGAAAATTAAAAATGTACTGGAAAATATACCCTTTTTCTTGGTAGTCACCAAGTTTCTACGTTGACTGTGATTCCCTGGTCTGGATATTCTAAAGTACGAACCTGTGGTATGATTTTCTTGATTCCGTTAAAAGCTCAAAATTGGCTGCTCATACCAGTAATCCCTCTTTTATGACTTTTTAAATAGTTTTGCCAATTGTGAATGTCTTAAATAAGTCAGTAATATTATGTCAATTATGAAGGACAATTATCTGATGGAGAGGGGCCGATAAACAAATAATCAAGGAAGAGAATTTTCATTAAACATCTGAAGATTTAAAGTAGTATAAGTCGAAATGACATTTGGAAATAGTTTTGGACGAGGAAAAAAGTAAATATTCAACATGATTAATAAAAGAAGCAAGTGATAGGAATAGTAGATGCAGAATGTATATTGTCACTTTTTAAACTTATGTGGAATGCTGGTATATTAAAAGTGGATGCGCATTCTAAATTGCTTTGAAAGTAATAAAACATTGTAATAGATTTTTATGTTATGTCTAGACTCTAGTGTAATTTACTTTGTCCTTTAATTGAGGCTTGAAAATCTTAGAAAATGAAGAGATTGATTGGCCAGAATTGGTTAAATCGGCCGACGGCTGTGGGTTATATTTGCTGTTGCTAGTTGTAACGGCCACTCAACTAGGACAATTCATTGAATTTTTTAATATCAATTTTGTCAACCTTATTTGATCAACTACGCTCCACAGTATTTATGCTGTACATTACCTGGAATATTAGTAATCAGATATGTAAAACGTATTACATTTGTAAAGAATGTACTTTATCATCAAATACCTTGTTATTATATTACTCAATTATATTACTCAGTAAGTAAATAATACTCCAACCTTTTGGAAGACGATATAACAAATTGACCTAACAATTCTATTACGTTGATCGCCTTTCATAGTCAAAGTGCCATTTCCCCAATATGTTTTCTTTTACGTATTAAGTATTCAAAAATTTTCAAATCCAAAACAAAACAACATTTTATGCAAAAAACCCCAGATATTCAAACATTTTCAATGTAATTTTAAAACTATTTTGTTAAGATCATTCTGGAGTTGAGGTGTTGTCTTTGACCTCTCGGCAAATGGCGCGTTGAAAATGTATACATTGGACCTATAGCTTGGTAGGAAGAATTTTAGCACTCATCTCGTTAGTTAATAACCCCAGTTTTGTCATGTATTGAGCTCCTTTGTATTTTGTTACAATTCAGTATTCACATATACGTCTGTTGCGTCTATCAGCTTAAGCAAAGAAATTCAATTGCATTTTGGGGTGCTTCAGGCTTAAAACAAATACTCTTCTTTTGTATCCATGCAGGATTAGGTGTATCGTATGCCGTTACTGGGTCGTAGTTACTACCTTTATTGCAATTACTACCATCACTAGCATTTTTAGCAATGATTTATATACATGATGATATGAATTTATATGTATGCCATATATAATATTTATGAAATTTATTAGAGCCGCCTCAATTTCTCTGTATATATATATATATACATGGATATATGATTATAGAGCTCCGGATACTTTGAATTCACTTAGGTGTTAGTGTGTCCTACTGAATTTGTATTAGCAAGATTAGTCGTCTTAAGGGTATTCCAAGGACAGAAAATGAAACGTTGTTTGGTTAAAATGTTTGGAAACATGTGCTGATCGGAAATTGTGCTGCAAAATCGTTTAAAAATGAGACGACAGATTATTTTGTTAAACGGAACAATATTTTAGCACAGCAGTTTTTAAAAGTCTTTGTGACATTACCCTGAACATTAGTAATTCTTTTTTTCCATTTCGGTTTCTCCCTTGTTCAGAGGTCGCCGCAGCGAATCTTCCTTCCCCGCGGTGCTCGATCTTTTTCGTCTGCTGGTTCTGCTCTGCCCTCCCCGCTCTGTCTAGCCATCTCTTCTTTGGTCTCCCTCACTTTCTCGTTCCTTCTACTTCCGTCTTTATCCGCCTCCTTCTTACATACTTCATCTCTCCTCTGCACATTACTCTACAACCTCAGCTAAGCCGCTCTTAATTTGACTGCTATTTCTCCTACATCAATAGCTCCTCTCACCATCTCATTTCTAATCATTCCCCTTCTCGTTATTCCAATCCATCAAAGCAACGTGCACATTTTGGCAGAGTTCATCTTCTTTTCTACAGTAGAAATTTTGAGTAATGTTTCCATCCCATAACTGAACAGAAGTAATATGGACATAAAAGCTTTGAGTTGTGTCCTTTGTATTGAAATGTATGCTTGAATTTTTGATATCACATTGATTCGGAAAGTTTTCTTTCTCTTCAGTGAATTAATTTAGAGAATTACAAACTTGAAATGTTTCTGGATGTTTTTATTTAATAATAATGGTTTGCACATTTAAAGGCGTATCATTTTGTTTTATTCTGTAAGCATAGTTTTGTATTGCAATAATCTGTGATTATAATAACATTAGTAGAAAGAATTATAAAGCTCTTGATACTTTGAATTAATTAAATTTTAGTGTGACCTACTGAATTTATATCAGCAAGATTATTCATCTTAAGAATGTTTCAAGGGTAGAAAATAAAACTTTCTTTGAAACTTAGTGCCAACAATATTGTATCTTTATCAGGTGGTTTCAAGTACTTTTTTTATTAATACCTTCGCCGTTTTATCTTAATCGTGGATATGACTGATTAAATATGATTTGGGTACAATCATTTTGATGATAAGAAGAAACTGTCTTTACTCTTGCGAAGTAACCACGAAGTTCTGGTTTCTACTTCTCAAGTAGGCAAGACTTCACCAACGGAAGTTCTGATCGAAGAAAATTTGCTGATGTTAGGAAGGGTATCTGACAAAGAGATTTCTTCATGAGCTGTTACAGCCCCTTTAAAGTTTACCATTCTGAAATACCTGAACTGTGGGAGGAAAGAATATTGGAAATTGGTTCCCCCATACCCTTTTGTAAATTTTACATTCTGTAATAATGACCTTTGTTATTAGTGAAATGTATACTTTAATAGGTATCATAATTTACAGTGTTTATAACAAATTTTGTAGATTTTACAATTTGGATGAATATATGAAGAAGTGATGTAAAAAAAACAGTTTTTTCATGGAATTATTTATAGTTTTAAATACTGTTCTTTTGCGTGATATTTGTAAAGGTAAAAAGGTTATATTTATTTGTTGCGTTGGTATAACAACCATTTTACCAGTATGCTTTAGAAATTAGACAGGTATAAATGCCAAGTTGGGATATGTGTTTGGTATGACTGAATTTCACCGTAACAACTGAATTTTGTGACACCACCATGAGACGTTCCAAGGTTGTATATGATGACACAACAAAAAGAAAAAGAAAAAAGAACCCAAACTGCAAGGAACATACTTATTTGATAAAGACTCCAATTCAGACTTACTACAAAAGTTAACTTGAAATCTTTGATCAAGCACTTAACTTTAGCAAGATATTTTGGGATTAAATTTCTACTTTCAAATGCAGAATCAGATTTTAGATCGGCTTAGTTAAGCGCACGTTTCCTATTTTCTGGATATGGATAGTGAATGGAGAAGTGGATGGAGATCCTGGAAAGAGGCGTTTACCACAACCATCAACAGGTCAACATGGAGACAGAATGTGGAGGGCTTGTACGTCACTTGGCATGGAGTGGAAAGGTAAGGCATCCTTTTGTTGTAAAAAAATGTACTCAAAGTTGACTTAACCATGTTGTGAGAAGTAGAGAGATGGTAGGGTCCAGTCTCAGTCCATTATTATATTAGTACAATATTTGTGACTTTTTTTAACAAGTTTTTTATGCTCATCTAACTCTAATTGCTTGTATATCAAATATTACTTTGAATCCCTATCCTCAAGTTTCAAGCTGTCCTAATACTTTAATGCATTTGTGTTTGCTGAAATCGATTTGATGCTGACAAGGATTGAATTAAAAGTCACAGCTCTTTCGTTTAAACATTCTGGAAACAATTTTCACCACCTTTCTCTTTGCTGTAGAGGTGCATGCTAAAAGACAAGCAGTTGTATTTGAGCCTTACTTAAAAGCTTTGTCAAAGAAAAAGTTAATTGTTACGTAGCCTACTTTACTTTTATCCTGTGTCGAGGACTAGAGTTCAAACAAAAACTCGTAATTATCCGCAACACATTTTTAATTAGAACTTTAATATTCAGCTTGTTGTCGAATAGTTTTTCAGAAGTGAAAATATTATTTTGCACTTCTATTCTTAACCTGACCACAATCTGTAATATTGTTAAGCTTCATTAGTTTGTCTATATGTTATTCTAACAACTCAGTACGACCAGGTAGATGTATGAGTTGAGATTAAGGCAGATAATGACCAGGTTTTCAATGTTTTTTCTGTCATACACAGGAAGAAAAGAAAAACATTGAAACGAGGCACCAACCTCTCTTAACCTCCAAGGTACAATTTAATAATATAACATTAACTACCTGGGAAACTTAGCAGAGCATCCATTTATGAAAACACAGCATAGACTTAATTTCACTGTCAAGAAATAGAAAAATATATCAATATATATAATAGATATAATCAATATAATTTGATTTTGCTTAAAAATTTTGATACATATATTTGTGTCGGTAGTGCTTTGTAATATACAAATCAAGGTCTTCTAGTGTGTTGGAAAATAATATACACTTTAGCCCTTTACTTGCTTTCTTGGTGGTTTCTTTCATCAGGCAGTCACTGTAAAGGAAATACAGCACAGGAGACAACAGACAGACTTGTTTGACTCCTGTCTTTATTTTATAGCCGATTGTCTGTTCTGCTCAACATATGAAAGTTGCTTCGAAGTCTGAGTAGAGCATCTTGATGGAACAAATTTTGTTTGTGTTCCCAGAGCGCAAAAGTATTTTCTACACGACTGGCTTACAGACAGAACCTTCTGCAAAGTCAATGAAGTTTACGTAGCCTGTGGCATTTCATTCATGACTCTGTTTGATGACCTAACGAAGTTAGAAGAAATGATTTGCACAAGATCTTTCTTTCCTGGCATCTGCCGGGGTCGATCTTAGTTTCTCTTTGATTAACTTGATGTTTCTGTTCAGGACAACTCCACTAAAGATATTGTTGATTACTGAAAAAAGCATTGTCCCCCCTCAGTTGTTACGGTCTGTGAGATCATCCTTATTTAGCAGCTTTACTATTAGTCCCACCTTCCAATCGTCAGGGGCTATTCTTATTCCCAAGTGTATTTCATGACATGTGTCATTATTGTGGGAATAATTTGTTCCTCTGCCTTTAGCAATTCTATTTGAATCTTGTCAACCCCCAGTTCTTTGCCATTCTTAAGCATCTTGATGGCTGCCCCTATTTCTGTCAGTTAGGAGCACTGTTTCAATGTCAAATGTTGTCTCTGCTAGCCAAATGCTGGCTTCTGGGCCTGTATTATCCATTTAGAGCTAATGTTTTAGTAGCTCTGATTTTGCTTTGTCTAACTTCTTGTTTGATTTCTTTTCATTAATCTTCTGCCTACTTTCCCTTGATATCCACGCTTCTCTCTTCCTACGCTTCACTCCAAGCTTCTGTTGTCACTCAGCAGCCTATATCTGCTTTCGAACTCCAACTGGAGGCTCCTTACCTATGGGTCTTTCAGCTTTCCACACTTAAGCATGGCTACCGCTGCACAGCTTTCTCAACCTTTTCAAGTTTTAGCTTCACTCTTGGTAAAAGCAGGACATACTCACTATTAATATCATCCCCTCTCATGGCTCTACTCCTTTGAAGGTTACCTTACCATTTCATGTTGATGAGAATATACTTAATCTGGCTTTTGATATAATCATCATGCGAATGCAAGGTCCATCTTTGTGTGCCTTTTTGTCGGAAAACAGTGCCACCTATGACAGTATTGTTCTCTTCACACAGCTCAACGTAACACTCCGTTTTGGTTCCTGCTGCCATAACCATGAACTTCCATCATTTATTCCCTACCTGCATAGTCACTGCCTACATACGCACTGAAGTAGCCCATACAAGTAATATATCATGAACTGAGGTGTTCTTAATCACCTTCAGTAACTAGTAATAAAAAATCTCTTTACTTGCATCCTCTGCCACTTCAGCTGCTGGGTAACAGAGAATGACTGTAATCTTTGCATATGAGAACTTAAATATTCCTGACTGAGTCTGTTATTGATAGATCTTCCTTTCAGTATGGTTTTGTGTATCTTTACTTCCTGAAATCACCATGTGACTAGTAGCTAGTTACCTGATTCCAGTCTAGTTTTACTAATTTCGAGAAAACAAAAGTTGTTATTTTCCATCCCTTTGACTACTTAAGCTAGTCCACTGGTCTGGTAAGGTCTTCTAACATTCTAGCAGCCCACTTTTCGTGCACCCTTGGTCCAAGGACGTTTAACAACTGGTTCGGTTAAGCGTCCCGTCGTTATTTTACCTATATCCTAGCCTCTATTTGCCCTTTTAACCGCATTGTTGACATCTCTGGTGTTCGTTTCTGTGGGGTCATTTACATGCGTGGGTTGCTAGTCCACTGTACAACCATTTTCCTTTCTCGTCGGGGCATAGAGCCCACTATGGCGAAGTCGTTTATAGTAATAGAAAAAAGGATCAATACGCTTTATATTAATAAATTGCTTAGGCAGTATAATAAAAAATACTAACAGCACGAAACAAATAAAATGAAGTGAGTGGTATGATGGAAGATACGCGTATGCCCAGGAAAGTCAAAATAAAAATTAAGACCATTGTGAGACCTGTACTGATGTATTGGTATGTTCTGAGCTATGGATCAAGAAAAAGAAATGCCCATTTGAGACGAGAAAAAAGGACCTGATGAGGCAAATTAAAGGAATGGCAAGAGGGGACGGTAAGAAAAGACAACACCAGAGTAGAGGTAGGCATGAAGAAGATACCACTCAAGACAAAAAGGAGACTTGGGTGGTACGACATGTTCGAAGAATGAAGGTAGAGGTTGTGTAAGGAGAGAAATGAAAACGGAGGTTGGTGAGAAAAGAGTAAGAAGAAGAGAAACATTACAATGGATCTTATTCTTCTTCAGGTACCATGTTCTTCCAGAATGTTGGCGATCATGGTCTTCTATTGTCCACGGTCTTCCGTTGCTGTTGACAGTTGTATGCAACTCGTTTTGACACCAATGTTGTTTCACCTGTCTGACGCTGTATTCCCCTGCTTCTTTTCCCCTCAACTTCTTTGGTAGGAAGGTATTTTTTTGCAGGTCAGTAAAAATAGCTCATTTATATAACAAAATCGAATTTGTTATCTTGAACATGGTTTTGAAATCCTCATCTCTTAAATTTGGAAGAGATATTTTTGTAGTATATACCTTATTATACGTAAATGAACTGCTTTTGTAATCAAGGACGCCGAAATTAAGCCGTAGGCTAATTGAGTGTGCATTGTGTTTAGTTTTTGTTACAATTGTACAAATTTAGTTAACCCCAGCTTGTGACCGATACGAAACAACATAAAATGGTGAAATTCTATTTTCTAATGCAATGTTTTTTACAAGGACCACAGTTGAAATCTTCAGTTACAATCGTTTTTGAATCTCATTGTTATTGGTCAAGTGAGGAAGACAGGTCCCTATCACGTGCCCTAGTTATGATCTCGATGATACCTGCTGATCTAGATCCAGTACTTATTATCTGTTTACCGCTGTCTGTATCAAAACAACAAAAGGTTTTTATAAGAGTCTTAAAATAGATCGATTTTAAATGTCCTTACTCTCAGATTGACTGAGGTATTCGTTACATCTAGACTAGGGATCTTTAAGTAATTTCTTCAAAACAGTAAATGTGAAGTAGTTAGTAAATTCCTCTATTGTGATGTTCTTAGATGTCGCATTATTTTGTTAGATAGAGATAGCGTCCGGTGTGTTCAATCCAGAAAGAAAACAAAACCGTCGATGTTTTGACCAGTAAATGTAACCCAGATTAGCAGCAAAGTTAGAAAGGTTTACGTCCTTCTTTACTTTTTCAATAGAAGATAGCAAGATACCACCAAATAATAGCAGAGACTCTTCTTTCATAACTACAAGGTTTTTCATTATAAGAAAAAAAGTCTCTTGCCGTCCTTTGCCTTTCTTGGAAGACACCTTGCTTCAGTTTTTTCTTCACAGATAAGTTGCAATGGTAAAAGTCCACGAATCATGCTTTCGGTCACAGTTAATGTTATACAATGTCTATTTGTTGCTCCAGCAACAGAAATATGTGCTTCTCCTTGTTTAGCCATAGTCTCCTTGCTAGCAGCTACAATTTAGTTTGGTGGACGGGTGGTGCATGGTCAAGATTTAGTATGAGCTCGCTAGGGATTATGTGAGACTTGGTGACGACGAAAATAACATGTAAACAGCAAAGGCCTATTTCTCCCTGCAGACGTCGTGTCACAATATTTGCTTGTGTTGGTTGTTGGGTAACTGAGGTTTGTACGTCAAGGTCCAACGTCAAGTACTGCTTTCATTAAGTTTTGAAAATTCTTCGTGAAATGTCCAACCGTCTCTCTATTTCCATGCTAACCAGGATGAGATGAAGACAAAAAAATTCATGTTTGCATGTGAGTTAAACAACACGTACGGTACGTTTTGTGTTTGTAGTAAAGCATTAACTGGAAAGATCGTTCCTGTTGTTGTTCGTCATTTCTCTCAGAAATTATCAAGGAATATTTTTGTTTCCAATTCAGAATGGGCAAAAGTATTTGCACCTGTGGAAAATACTAAGCCACTCCCATCGCCCTTTTTGCAAGGGGGCTTAGATAATATATATATATATATAAATATATATAAATATATATATATATATATATATCCAGATTAATTGGAACAAACTGAATATAGCAGGGTATAATGAAGTAATGGATTACGTAGATTCTAATATGTTGGAGAGGTCTGACGTACGGATTCTAACTTTATCATCTCCATCAGTATCTCCACCACCTAAGGTAGGGTTAAGACAACATCTGAAATTTGGCAGAACAATTATTTAGTGCTTTTTAGAAAAAAATTCCAAAATTGCCTTCAGCAACGCAACTTTATTTGACTTGCCGTTTGCAGGGGGGAAAAGAGTATCTGTTTGCATATTTGTCTTTTTCGTTGCAGAAATACCAAGATTGTTGCCAGTATTCGGAAAATCAGCAATCTATATCCATACCTCTATCTCTATCTATATCTATATCTCTATGTCTCTATCTCATTATGTCTCTATCTCTCTATCTCTCTATGTCTCTATCTCTCTATGTCTCTTTGTCTCTATCTCTCTACATCTCTATCTCTCTATACCTCTATCTCTCAATCTCTCTATCTCTCTATCTTTCTATCTCTCGATATCTTTGTCTCTCTATCTCTCTATCTATATATATCTATATAGCTATATCTATACATCTATACATCTCTTTCTCTCTCTTTCTATCTATATCTCTCTATCTATATCTCTATATCTCTATATCATCTATAGATCTATTGATCATCTATATATCTATAGATCTATATATCTATATATTTAAAGATCTATAGATCTAAAGTTGTAGGCTTCAATCGCAAACAGACTGTCTCGTAATTTATCTGATAAGAACATGTACAATGAAACTGACCATCCGTATGAAGAGATGAACAAACTTTGAACAAACGTGGACATGAAAATGTCATTAAAATTCAAACTTGAGAAAAAGAGAAACAGAGAGAGCAATATATCTTGGTTTAAGTCTCTTTTAAGTAAAGCCGTCACACCTAATATCGGGAAGAGATACTATCCTTAATAGACAAACACTTTCTTCAAAACCATGAGCTTAAACAAATCTTTAATAGAAACACCATGACGGGTAGTCATAGTTGCACGAGCAGTTTTCAACAGATAACAAAATCACACAGTATTAAAATACCATGGTTTAACACAAATAAAATCTAGGATAATAACTGTAGACGTTAAGGTCAATGAAAATTTAATGCCGAAGGTGAAACACAGTTTACCAACGAAAAGTTTCAGCTCAAAATGAAGTCAAGAAAACCTATATTAGATTAGTAGGAGACGAATCGAAACCACAGTATAGAAACAATTTGAAATAGCACAACAACAGAAAATAAGGAAAGGAGACCACAGCATCGAGTCATATTTCGAACTTGAAAGATGACAATGAGCTTGTACTAAATATTTAATGGTCAAATCTTTGTCCACGTATTGTCATACCTCGAAAAAGATGAAATTTGTGTCTTCAAGAGAAGCTTAGTATCTTCAACCAACTAAATCAAAGAGAGTTACTTTACATAATAGACGGATTCATTTCAAAATGCTGTCATCAAAATAAATTATTGCTACAGTGGTAAATTTAACACTTAAATAATCTTAAAGAACATGCTTGAGCGATGACTTACTGTGTTTATTAAATATTTATTCATGTAGACGTGCCTGAAGATGACAGAAGCTATACAAATCCTGTAATAAAACAAAAACGTAGTTCTACTCCATGTACCGTTACTTAGATATTTATATGGTATAAAAACGTTGAGATAAAAAATATTGATGGAATGAACTAAATTTTTTATAAAGAATACATTTTTTAATAAATTATACTTGATATTCATAATAATGATAATAACAGATAATTACGACAGTTGATAGAAGATAAAGCTATTTTTGCAAGCTATAGTAAACGTGACCAAAGTCATCTAAACTACATTTCATACCATCACCCCCACATGTCTCTGGAAAGATAATTTATTTATCTCCATACCTCTGTCAGGAGGCAATATTCCCTCATAAAATTAGTGTGTAGCACAAAATTATGTTTTGGCAAAAGGTATTAGGATTTTCAGTAAAATGAGGGGCATATTCACTTTTGCGATGCAGTGCAATACCTGAGATAGGTAACTACGAAAACATTTATTGAGTTAAATAATTGTTAACATAAGGTGTAGCTGTTTATGCATGATAAAATTCAATAGAATAGATGAGGATACGTGGCTTAATGGTTGGTGCAGCTGCACAGTAACCAAGGGGTTTTGGGATCGTTTCCTCGAGCATGCGAGGAGAATTTGGAATTTTACAAAAGGAAGAGCCATTGGTTGACGTCAGGAAGGGCATCCGACCAAGAAATTACTCACTGCCAAAACAAAGTCCCTTTTAAAGGCACCGTCTGAGCCTCAATTGCTGGAGCAAAATAACGTTAAAACCAAGAAAAATCCAGTAGAATAAATCACATTAAGGGAATAACGTCCCGCCCACTGTCAAACAATGTCTTCCATTAGCTGTGTTGCCTGTTGTATCAAATCCTAGATGCTTTCAAAGAATACTTCACTTTGTCATCACATTATTCAAATACGCAAAACAACAATAAGATGATTTAATTACCAAGGATTAAAAATGAATATGGTAGAGAAAGTTCTTATTTTAATGGTGGGAGAATTCTTAGTGTGTTTTTATCGGGTGCTCACAGCCTGAGTAAATGAGACTTTTAGATTTTTTAAATAAGATTTACAAGAAACAACTTTTTTATACTTTAGTGTTATGTTTTCTTTTTCGAAGATTTATTTTATGATATTTTGTATTTTCAATTTTACTGGACACGTTTTTGTAAAAAGATACGCAAATTGTTAATCCTATTGAAATATTCGTTAAATGAATAAATTCATAAAAAAATTGCATAAAAAAATTAAAATATTGAAAAGAATATTAACAAGATACTTGGATTTTGAAATTAAAACACATAATCTTTTTAATATTAAAAAGTTGATCCAAACTAAAAAAGTAGAAAAAAACAAATCTAAGAATGTACTGAAGACAAAGCCAATTAGGCTGTCCCTCCAAAGAACACAATTAATAAATATAAGGTACTAGCAAAAAGCAAAAATCTTTTAATAAGAAGTACCCAAAAAGAAAACCTCTCAAGGAAAGCACAAAGATAAATAGGTCTCGGAAAAGAAAAGAATATTTCAAAAATAATTTTAACTCTAACAGTAGTAGTAGTAGTAGTAGTAGTAGTAGTAGTAGTAGTAGTAATAGTAGTAGTAGTAAAGAAGTAGCAGAAATAGAAGTAGTAGTGGCAGTTGAAGCAGTACTAGTAGTAGTAGAAGAAGAAAAAATAGCAGTAGTAAAAGCAGTAGAAAGAGTAGTAGTAATAATAATAGTAACAGTAATACTGGTAGTAGCAGCAGCTGTAATATCAGTATTATATTTATATTTATTTTTATTATTATTATTATTATTATTATTATTATTATTATTAGTAGTAGTAGTAGTAGTAGTAGTAATAGTAGTAGTAGTAGTGGCAAAATTAATAGCAATAGTAGAAGATAGAATATTAGAAGTTAAAGTAGTGGTAATAGTGATAGTAGTAGTAGCAGTAGAATTAGTAATAGAAGTATTAGTAGTAAAAGTATAAGTAGTAGCAGCCGTAGAAGTATAAGTAGTAGTATCCGTAGACGTGCTAGTAGCAATAAGAGTAATAGTAGGTACTTGTGGCACTAGTACTGGTAGTGATAGTAGTAATGGTAGTTTTTCTAGTAGCAATAGTAGTAATAGTAGTAATAGCAGTAGACAGTAGTAGCAGTATTAGTAGTAGTACCAGTAGTAATAGCAATAGTAGTAGCAGTAGTAGTAGTGGTGGTGGTATTAAAAAGTAACAATATTAATAATTTCAGATAGTAATAACAGTAGAAGCAGTACCAGTAGTAGTACCAGCAGCAGTAGTAGCAGTAGTAGTAGTACTAGTAGTACAAGTATTAATACCAATAACACCAATAACAATCATTTGTTGCATTACAAAAAACACTTTTCGTTAGTCAATTTGAGTGTGTAGATTTCAAATCTGTCAGTTTTTGTCTGGAAGCTACAGATTTTATGCAATTTGACATTTTTATTAATATTTTTTATTTTTCTTTATTATAGGAAATTGCAATATCAGGCACAATTCTTTTGTTCGTTTGAATCTTAAAACGGCATTAAAATCATTTATGTATATCTATCAAGGCAAAAGAAACAAAAAATTAAAGTGTGATTATAGAGTAAATTACACTATTGGTAGTTCTGCCATATTTTCTGACAGCGTTTCTTAGGAAACATAAGTCTCTATTCCAGAGTTAGATTAGAATCCTTCAGAACATCACCACAGCTGATGGAAGCTTATCAATTTCTTTGTGTATTTTTTTCAGGCAGCAATTTTCATTTGTAACTTTTGCGTTTGTACACTTTATCTGGGCAATTTTCGTTTAATGCTCCAACAGTGGTTACCCATCATACGTTTGTCCCAGAGCCCTTGGTAGCGTTCTTCCACGATCTTTAGGTTTTGGTGGAATCGTTCTCCTTGTTCATTTCTCACAGCCCCCAGGTTGTCAGGGAACTTATCAAGGTGGCTGCTCAAAAAATGAAGCTTGATGCTCATGTTGCATCCGAGATCACGAAAAGCAAAGAGTATTCTGTTCACAAGTTCACTGTAGTTCTATGTCTTATTGTTTCCAAGGAAGTTCTGAAGGACTGCCACAAAGGACAGCCCTGCTGCCTTTTCTAAAGCGATCATCGTAGCAACAAACTGATCATCATGAATCAGTGTCTGAAACTGTGGGCCATCAAACACGCCTGCTTTAATCTTCTCAAATGACAACCCTTGTAAACTGTGATGACGTGCTGAAAACATTCACCTTCGGTTTCCAGTGCCTTAACAAATTGCTTCATCAAACCAAATTTGATGTAAAGAGGAGGAGAGATGATCTTATCTCTGTTTACAAGTGGGTCTTTTGTGATATTTGGCATGGCTGCTTCAAGGGTGTCACGAATAGGCCAGTCCTTCTGTACCCAATGTCTGTCTCGTGCTCAGCTGGTCCACATACAGAGGAAACATGGAAACTTGGTGAAAGATTTCTATTGTCCAAGAAGAAAGGTGACCATCTTTAAGTCTACAAAATGATCCAATTGTGCACATGATACTTTAATAAGTCCATGACCATTCTTATATCATCATAGTCTTCCCACAAATGCACTGAGTGACTGACAGGTACTGCTCCATATATATTGCAATTATGTAAAAGAACACACTTTAGACTGCGTTTTGAACTGTCTAAAAAGAGCCTCCATTCATCAGGACTATAGTAAGGTACATCCAGTTCTTTGAGAAGCCCTGGTATGTCATGGCAGTAAACAATCTGTGTGTCTTCTGAAAAGTAGGTCACAAAAAGCTGGTCACGATTTCTGAAATATAATAATTTAACAGAGTTATCAACAAGATATCTGCCTTGTAATCTTGATGCCAATATCTCTGCTGCTTTCCTTGAAAGACCTAAACCCTGTACCAAATCATTTAGTTCAGCCGTGGGAAGAGGCCTGGGTACGGGGAAAGTTTTAGTGTGTAAAGAACAGTCCTCCGATTGTGAACACGTTTCTTACAATTCACTGCCACAACTGTCTTGCTCGCCTGTATCATGTCCAATGTCTTTATCGTCCAATGAAAGCAAGCTTTTAAAAACTGGAACAGGAACTTCTTCAGAGTGTGCAGCAGGCCGAATAGCTGAGGAAATGTTTGGGTGTGTAATGTTATGTCGGTGTTTCTTCCCAACACCCGTTGTGTTTACCATGCAGAAATAACAGTCAGTTACATGGTTGGTGGGTTCACGCCAAATCATTGAAACTCCAAAAGGATAGACCAAGATTTTAGCTTTTTTTCCTTTACAAAATTATCCTCAGGATGATTTTGTAAAGGAATCGAAAATTGGACTCTGATATAATCTGGTTATTTTCTTGATCAATACTTTGAATTTTTCGGCGACGGGCGCAAAGTAGTCCTCCGTGAATACTGGGATAGCATCCAGCGCATTTCCCGTGCTTGGCTGGTGTGTTTGTTAGGAGAAATAGGGTAAGATCTAGTGACATCTGTAAAGAGGGGCTGTGAATCATGTCCCAGAGGGTCCGTGCACCTTAAATTGCTGGTGAAGGCCCCATTGCATGATCGTCTTGTTAGGTTTTTGTAGTGGCTCCATCTAGTAGAGGCACACACCAGCCAGTCCCAACCCCGCTGCCTTGCGGCTATCCCATACTTGGAAAAGGATTCGGGAGTAAACCCCGAGGAAAAATCAGGTGGGTACTCACCTAAGGGCGAACGAGCTTTTTAGTAGCACTAAAGGGCGGGAATAAACACACCTATCTCCCGGCCAACCACTCCAACAGCAGAGAAGCACCAGCATGTCTTGACCAGATCTTGCCCGCTGGACAACCTTTCTGCTGTCGAGAGAGTGAACTTGGTGCGGCGAAATCCAGGCTTCACTTACACCTTCGCATGCAGTTTCATGGACGTTATGACAAGGAATTCATCGCTACATACCGGCTCGAACGTCGCCCGGGCCAACAAGGTTCGAGCTGGTCTGTCCCCGCTNTTCGGGAGTAAACCCCGAGGAAAAATCAGGTGGGTACTCACCTAAGGGCGAACGAGCTTTTTAGTAGCACTAAAGGGCGGGAATAAACACACCTATCTCCCGGCCAACCACTCCAACAGCAGAGAAGCACCAGCATGTCTTGACCAGATCTTGCCCGCTGGACAACCTTTCTGCTGTCGAGAGAGTGAACTTGGTGCGGCGAAATCCAGGCTTCACTTACACCTTCGCATGCAGTTTCATGGACGTTATGACAAGGAATTCATCGCTACATACCGGCTCGAACGTCGCCCGGGCCAACAAGGTTCGAGCTGGTCTGTCCCCGCTCCGACAGCCAGTGAAAAATAAGCTAGGACGCATACGAATTAATAGAAAATTCATACACCTTGCAGAATGGAATGTAAGGACTCTACTTGACAGATCTGGATCCAAGTGACCAGAAAGACAAACTGCGTTAGTTGCCAAGGAACTAGACAGATACGGGGTTGACATAGCGGTGTTATGTGAGACCAATCTGGCTGCCTATGACAGTTTAGTTGACAATGGATACACATTTTTTTGGAGTGGTAAAGCTCAAGATGAAAGAAGAGAAGCAGGAGGTGGGTTCGCGATCAAAAATTCCTTTGCGAATAAGCTAGAACAAGAGCCAACGCCGATCACGGACAGGATTATGACCATACGGCTGCCATTAGATGGTAGAAAGAATGCCACAATAGTAAGTGTCTATGCTCCTACAATGATCAACTCCCAGGAAAGTAAAGAGGAATTCTACAGTAGGCTCAGAGATACAGTAAATGAAATACCAGACACAGACAAGATCGTCATCGCCGGAGACTTTAACGCAAGGGTTGGCTGTGAAGCTGAGAACTGGCCAGGCGTGTTAGGTCAACAGGGTGTGAAACACAAATAAAACACAAATGGAGAACTCTTGCTTTCCTTCTGCTCAGACTGTCAGCTATCAATAACAAACTCATTCTTCATTCACAAACAATGCCACAAAACAACGTGGATGCACCCTCGATCCAAACACTGGCACCTGTTAGACTGCGTAATCACAAGACAAAAAGACATGCAGGATGTTTTGGACACTCGTGCCTATAAAGGAGCCGACTGCGCAACCGATCACAGTATGATCCGCAGCAAGTTTGCATTCCTGATGAGGAAACCCATACTAAGGGTTTGTAATCAACCGATGCACAAGCTAAATACAACTAAGCTTAAAGATAGTGTCATGTCTAAAGAACTTGAAGAGAAGATGGAAAAGAACATGAACTACCATGATGAGATGGGTGTCTCAGTTGAAGATAAGTGGGAGAGACTAAAATCACAAGTCTTTGCCACCGCCAAAGAAGTACTAGGGAAACCAGGAGAGGAAGCACCAGGACTGGTTCGATGGTGTTGATCCAGTACTAAATGCCCTGCTTGAAGAACGGAATAATGCCAAAGCCCAGGTTCTGCAGAGGAAAACGCGAGCAACTGCCACCAGGCTGACGCAAGCCCGCAGTCAGCTTCAAAAGTATACCCGAGAACGAAAAAATCATTGGTGGAAAGAGAAAGCCAGAGAGTTTCAATACGCCGCTGATAATAACAACACAAGAGGATTCTTCAACGGCCTGAAGGAAATATATGGACCAAAATGTAAAGATAGTGCCCAGCTGCTAGCCGAAGATGATACAACAGTTTTGAAAACCAAAAGTGAGACCTTAAACCGCTTTGCCCAACACTTCGAGCAGTTACTAAATGTACCAGGGAGTGTGGAACAGCATGCATTAGCCCAACTCGAGCAGTTTGATGTCAATGATGCCCTAGACAATGACCTCACACTAGAAGAGGTGGTGACAGCCATCACAGCAACTAAGGAAAACAAAGCGCCCGGTGTCTGCGGAATTCTTGCTGAAATCTGGAAATATGGTGGTGCAAAAATCAAAGAAAGGCTCCATGATTTGACTGTTCAAATTTGGAGGACGGAAGAGGTACCACGAGATTGGAAGGATGCCAATATTGTACCAATTTTCAAAAAAAGTAGTAAGATGGTTTGCGGGAATTACAAAGGAATCTCTCTGCTGTCAATTGCGGGTAAGGTAATGGCACGTATCATTTTGAACCGACTGAACCGAGACATATTACCAAAGATCCTACCGGAGACTCCTACCGGAGAGTGTGATTTCGCAGCAATAGGAGCACCATCGATATGGTGTTCAGTCTACGACAGATGCAAGAAAAGTGCATTGAGCAGAACATGGAACTGTATGCTGTATTTATAGACTTCACAAAAGCTTTTGATACTGTATCCAGAGAGGGTCTCTGGAAGGTGCTCGAAAAGTTTGGCTGCTCAAAAAAGATAATCACCATAATTAAAAGACTGCATGATGGAATGCAGACCAAGGTAGTGCAGGGGATAGATGTCTCAGAAGAGTTCGCTGTATCAAATGGTCTAAAACAAGGCTGTATACTCGCCCCAACGCTGTTTTCTCTATACCTGTCTGCCATGCTACAAGTCGCATTCAAAAATATCCAATATACATCCAAACCCGGCATGATGCCGACCTCTTCAAAGCATCTCAATTCAAAGCAAAGTCTACAACCACCAACTATCTCGTGAGAGAAATACTTTTTGCAGATGACAGTGCCTTAGTGGCTCATAGCGCTACTGACATGCAACTACTCGTGGATAGCTTTGCGAAAGTTGCAAATCAATTCAGCTTAAAGATAAATATAAAAAAGACTGAATGCCTATACCAACCGATTCAACTACTCAATCCCCCTCCTGTACCTCATCAAATCACCATCAACAACGAATCTCTGAGCCAGACAAGTAACTTCAAATACTTAGGTAGCAACATCTCAAGCAAGGGTGACATAGAGAAGGAATTACATAACAGGATGGGACAAGCAAGTGCGGCTTTTGGAAAACTCCAGCACAGACTATGGGGAAACAGACATGTCTCCATCAAGGTCAAATGCAAGATCTACCGAGCGGTTGTGCTAACGAGAGGTTGTGCTCAGGGTTATCATGGGAGTGAAGTGGTACCACAAATTCAGTAATCAAAAGATACTAGAACAAGCCGACCTTCCCTCCATGGTGGACATCCTCACACAAAAAAACTTGAGATAGCTTGGCCACATACATAGGATGGAAGGTGGCCGCCTCCCAAGACAAATTCTGTACTCACAGCTTAGCGAAGGTCGCAGAAATCAAGGCCGACCAAAACTGAGATTTAAGGATGTGGCCAAGAGAAACCTAAAGAAAACAAACATCGAGACGAACTCTTGGCAGACGCTGTCGTCTGACCGAACAGCATTGAGAACCTCCACTGCCCTCCTGGCTTCTCATTTTCATTGGGAGGAAAAGTCTTACGAGAAGGGGAAATTGATCAATTCGACCCAGTCTCCTTAGGCCAATGTCTGCTGTTGCCATTTTGAAATTTGTAGGATCAAATATGGCACCAAAACAAGCTGTTTTGTTGTTTTTGGAAAACGTACAATGACTACAGAATTTATACCGGTGGAGAAGATTCTTGGAGTGGTTACAGTTGAACCAGTAGGGACTTCACAAGGCCATCCTAGATCCGAGGAACAGACAATTTCCGAAAGGAGCGATATGGCCAAAATCCGATTGAATTGTTCTTCCAATTGGTTTGTCTGGGATGGCCTTGGCATAACATGCGCAGGAATTACATATGGTTTGATTGGATTTGCGGAATTTGTTGTAGTGTGCGTCATTATTCTTCCAGAGCTCTCACTTTCAGCATGGGGATATTTACATGTTGTTATATTTACTATTCTGGCATTTCTTGCGGTTGTCGCACATCTCCGCGCAATGACCACAGATCCAGTGAGTTGCATGTATTAAGCAGTTTGTTTTGATTGGTTTAAAAGTTAGTTTTTCAACATTAAATAGAGTGCTGTTGATCTCTTGAAAAATAGAATATAGTACCCAACTACAGCAATTGTGGCTGGGATTGCGAAAAAACACTTTAAATAATAACGTTATAAACGGAAACTGTTATTCAACTTATTGGTACACGGTAATTTATGGTAATTGTTACCCCATAAATGACTGTTGACCTCTGCTTAGGCTCACCTCTGGTCTTCAACGATTCACTTTGATATCCAGACTGAGTTTTAGAGTGTTTTCAGGGATACTTGCCGGAAACCTTAAAAGTCTCTTCATTTTTGTTTCTATTGTTTCACAAATTAAAATGTATTACACAATTGTAACGAGAAAGAATATCGCGAGATTTAACTCTGAAGTCACATAAACCTAGTTAAAAGTCAGGCAGTCATCCCCTCAGGTCACATGATTAAATTCTCTAAAAACTGCCAACTTAAACAGATAATTACTAGTAAAAACCTTACAAATATGAATTAGGTAAAATAATGTTTTATCTAAAGCAAAATAGTCAAGATTAAATCAGCAACAAAATAAGTGGTAAGGTATTTCATAACTAAAAGCAAAAATTGGTTTTTATCAAAAAATTGTATTACTTTTTAGTTACCACCTACAAATGCGTGATTATTTCCTTTCTTTTGAACAAAAACGTGACTTGGGAAATAGCAGTAAACCCATTGTGAAATTGGTGTTTTTGTCGTCACTATACCAGGTGGCTCAGTTAAAAGAGCACCTGTTGAGTGTGAATACATAAAACTGAGAGTAGTGTAAGATGAGTGTTGTTTCTGATTAAACTGCATAAAATTAACACATAAATGAGGGTCATTTTAAAGCTGAACCATTGAGCAAGCACCATTACAAGGATTAAAAGGAATTCACTGGAATGTTGATTTTATCAATTAATTTAAAAGAGAAGTAATTCCTGTGCGATCTGTTGTAAATATCCCTTTTAACAAGATGTATACTAATGTATGTAACACTGAATTGTTTATATCCTAAATAAAATTTGAATTGATAATAATAATAATAATAATAATAATAATAATAATAATAATAATAATATCTGCTTCAAAGGATTTCTATGTGTAGCACTAAAAGAGACATAATAAACATCAATACTTGTACCAATAGCCTGTAAGTAAAGTAAACATATATGTATTAACATCACTTGATTTATCAGTTTTTAGGAATATTTTTTTTGTTTCCTGTAAGGACAGATGGGCTCCAATGGATACTGTTAGGTAGTTCAAGCTTCTGTAGACACATTTTAATGAGAACCATTTTAGGATGTTTTTGTTATTTCCTAATACAAGAAAACATTTTAGTTTGCAGGGGTTAGTAAGACATAGGAAACCAACATCATGGTTGTTTTTCTTGTTTACCATGACTGACAACTTATTCAAAGGTTCAATGGCATGTAACTTATTACTGCTGTATAATTTTTGCATTAATTTATTCATTCAGTGTATCTGTTTTGCAATCTATTGAAATTGAAGTCTGATGTGGAAGGTTTGAGAAAAGCCCTGGATTGTATTTGGAGAAAATAAGTGACAGTCGAATTAAATGTGTAATGCCAAACCTTGTGTTTGGAAATTGATAAAGAAAAGCCCAATGGCAGTTAAGCTCTGATTTTTATCCATAAGTCTTAAGAACATGTTATATTTAGAGGGTAAAATAATAAGGGAGTTTAAAAGGAAGTAGGAACGAGAAGGAATCAGTAGTCGATAACCAGGAGACAGCTTGTGTGTGCTCTTATATTCTTATAACCCTCCCTGTTTTGGCATGTTTTTCAATGTGTCATATTTTAGTCCATAAATTTTCCAGCTTTGAAATGTTTGCCCTGCCTCAAGATTTATCTCAGTTCTTCCTGTAAAACATATGGCTGATAATCTAATTTCAGTTTTAAATTTTTTTAAAGCCCCTTGGGTGCAAATAAAATGTGTAAATAGAGAAAAAGAATGGGAAATATTAGATTAATTTTGAATCTAAGAATCGTTGTGCTTTTGTGAGCATATTGCCTTTTCTATAATTTGTCTTGGTGTGTGCAAATTCCCAAAATGTTTATACTTTGTTGTGGCATTTACTAATCGAGGCAAGAGGCCCCTGAATTGAAAACTGCCTTTCTATATTGTTGGATAGATTTTGCTAGCATTTTCTTCTGGGTTTTTTTCAGGGCACAATTCCAAGAGGAAATTTCACAGAAAACAACATCAGATCATTGGGCTTAAAAGCAGGTGATGTTGTAGTTCGATGCACAAAATGTGAATGCATAAAACTATCAAGAGCACATCATTGTAGGTATGTTAACAATTACTTTTTTTGAAACTCTTGTTTCATGTTAGGAACAGTAACAAAACAAGATATAAAAGATAAGCTTAAAATTGAGAACTATCGTCTTGGCAGCTTATATACATATAACAATGGTTATGTGTGTATATTATCACACTTTGAGTTATGTAAGAGCTTTTGTCTTAAGTGCATGGTGGTTTTAATTTTTTATTTTTTGTTAACTTACAAATTTGTTAACCTGTTGACATTGATTTTGCATTGGTAGAAAGACCATAGGGATCTTTTATACAGTGTTGTTTCATATTTGTAACTGCAGTGTTTTCTGAACAATCTAACATTTTATTTGGTAAAAATCATAAATGTATACAAAAGAAAATATACAGTTATGACATTTACCAAGGATAATGCAGAAAGCAATAATAGTTATGTTTATTTTCAATGTGGTCCTCAGTGAAAACTTGATAAACAAAGTAGAGGTCCAGGTCATTGTCAATGATTTGTTATTCATTATCTGAGTTATAATTATTAAACTTGATAACTATATAACATTTAGTCTTTCTATAAGTAGGATTCACAGAGTTTCAAGGAATGTTTAGTGCTTTGAGTTATAAACAAATTTGAGATCTAGATGAGAACTAAAGGATTCTATGCATAGATGACAAATTTGCCTTGGAAAAAATTGTTTAATGAATTCTTAGAAGTACAGTTTTAATGGTACAATGGTAGTATGAGACAAGGAAATGAAAAAAAACACAAGTAAACACTCTTTAATAGTCACTGCATGAAATCATAAGACTATATTGTTTCTCCAAATATTCCATAGAGGTCACCCAGATCTCTTTTTTACACTACCTAATGCCACTTGTTTTCACCTTCTTCATGTTCTTCCAATTTAGATCATTCCTATGGTCACCTTCTAATTTCTTTCTGAGTGTTATATCAGTTAATAAATACAATGAATTAATAATGTGTCAGTTAATAAATGCAATCAATAAATATATCATTAAGTGCAATGAATTAATAAATACATCAGTTAATTAGTATTAAGTAATTAGTAAATCCTGGTACTGGGAGAGTAAGCTAGCTCAGTTCAGTGCCAGTCCAAAGCCCAGACAAATGGAGAGGGTTACTTGTCAGGAAGGGCATCTGGGGTGTAAAACTTTGTGCACCAAATGAATAGATGCTCCAAAATGTAATGGCATCATTGCTTTTTCATTCTATTTGAGTGGCTTCATGTTTTCATCCTAGAGGACCAGCATTCAGATACATACAACATAGTACCCCTAAAACAACTGCTGTACACTTCTGTAAACCTTAAGTACCAAGTGAAATTATTTTACAAGCAAGTAAAGAAAGCAACTCCTTTAACTTCTTTTCAAGCTAACCAGGAGCTACAAATTTTAGTAAGCTGAGAACCACATCCAGGGAAAAGTTCCATCTATTAGCTTTACCATCTTAGAAATGCCATCTGTTGGCTATATATCACTTCCACATTTCAAAGTAGCAAGAAAAATTTTATTGGAAAGCCTTACATTGATGGGGTTAGCATTCGCAATGTATCTTTACATATGTAGGCTAGATCCTCATTTCTGAAATGCATTGTAGAGATGTGGTAGTAAAGAAATGCCCCACAAAATGTAGAGAAATGTCTGTCATCTTTGCAAAAGTGAACTCAAATCTAGAGAAATTTAGCACCCATTCAATAACTAACAAAAAGTTTAATTTTTATACTAACTTTTAGATTGAAATCCAGGATATGTTAACTGAATATGCTAAGCTATCATGCTGCAAAACAAGCAGGTTGTATACCAGGCAAGCAGTTTTCATGTCATTTGAAAGCTGGAAACCATGTTGAGTTATGAAAGAATAACCAAGATAATATGTTGGAGGGATTTTAGAGAACACTTACACAGACTGTGATTAGTTGCAAAGAGCTCACAATATATGCTTTAAAACTGATCATAGTGGCACTTTCCAATTGGGGTTGATTTGAAATTCCTTGTACAAAATGGTCTTATCGCATTTGTGAAGAATGGAATCTATAGAGCAAAAAGATTTTATGATTGAGCATCAGTAACACAATACATTTTCTTTTCTGTAAAAATTGGGTGAACTTTGATTTAAAAGAAACTATAGGAACCATAGTTTTATACATTTGCCTCTAACATACAATCATCATATTCGGTTTAACGTCCAGTTTACATGCTAGCATGTGTTGGACGAATATTAACACAAAATAATTTTTTAGTCAGTAGAGGGTTTAATCATATTCGGTTTCTTCTAAGTCAGACCACCATATTTTGGGACAAAGTTTTTGAATTGGTCAGCTTTCATTTTAAGGAGATTATATACTTGAACCAGAAATAGCAGCCATTTTTAGATGGCTGTTTTCTTGAATTTTAACATGGTGCCCTTCTAAAACAGTAGAATCAGAAAAGTATACATACAGAATATGATGCTTGCACTACAAAATGCTGATTTTTTCCAGCAGTCAGTTTGATTGNTCATATTCGGTTTAACGTCCAGTTTACATGCTAGCATGTGTTGGACGAATATTAACACAAAATAATTTTTTAGTCAGTAGAGGGTTTAATCATATTCGGTTTCTTCTAAGTCAGACCACCATATTTTGGGACAAAGTTTTTGAATTGGTCAGCTTTCATTTTAAGGAGATTATATACTTGAACCAGAAATAGCAGCCATTTTTAGATGGCTGTTATCTTGAATTTTAACATGGTGCCCTTCTAAAACAGTAGAATCAGAAAAGTATACATACAGAATATGATGCTTACACTACAAAATGCTGATTTTTTCCAGCAGTCAGTTTGATTGCTAAGCATGCATGGCTTTCTTTTATCAATCATTGTTAAGCATGTATGGTATATGACCCTTGCACTAAAGATTACACCTGTTTTTTGAAATTTGTAAACAACCATACTTTTATGACCAATACTCTGCCTTCAGTAGATGATGTCATTTTTTTCCAATGAGGATAAAATTATTATCTTCATTACCCTTATCATTTTTGTCTGTTACAAGATACTCCATTTGGACCAGACATCAAGTATCAAGACTCTCCATTCATTTCTGTCATCAGACATCCTCAAAAAGGTTATCAAAGGTTGACAACAAACATATTTTTAAGAATTTACCAGTTTCTTATAAACGATCTGGCTAGCATCAACTTCTTTTCTTTTTTCTACTCTCGTTTTGCAGGTAGTAGTTTGATATCCAGCTGGCACTACTTGCTGCACATGGCAGCAGCTGCCAAATGAGGTGTCCAGAGCTGGACCCTGAACTCCCTTGACTTTGTAGTCCTATTGGTTTGAATGAAGTTCCATGATGATTCTTTGAAAATATTACAATATTCGTTTGCCTCTGGGTTCTGCCAGTTTGTTTACAATATGCTCTGTTAGCAGAGATGTTATTTATGATTTAATAGTCCTTCCTACCCACAAGACAGACCACTGTACACTGCTAGATGCTTATCCATTACTTCATGGTCATTTCAGTGTAGGTGAGCAGAGGGATTAATACATATTTCAAAGCCACTTGTTTTATTATCATCAGCAAACTGGATTTGAGTGATGTAAAGGTTATAACAGAAAAAATAGTTTGTTTTTATTGTTCTATTTGTTGTTCTTATGTTTTGTGAATTATTAATGATATTTAGAATTATGTTTGTAACGTAGATTCAAATTTTTTAATATCATTTTTACCCCTTTTTTGACAGCACATGTAAAAGATGTATAAGGTATGTGTGTTTTAACTTGTCATTTTTTTTTTCTGCATCCCAATCTTTACTTGTTCACTTCCCCTCCCTTACAGTGCTTAACAGTTACAATTTATCCCAATATTCACCTGTTATGTACAGCTTTTTCATATTGTTGCTCTGTTATAAGTGTGCCTTGAAGGTTTCATTTTAGTGCTTCATTTCTTCTTTGTTCTCCTTTTCTTGATTACTTGACTCAGTTTGTGGATTTATTTGCTTTTGGTCTGTTAAAATTGTTGTCAAATCTCCATCCCAATCTTTACTTGTTTACCCCCCTCCCTCCCTTACAGTACTTAACAGTTATATTTTTATTTTCTTGATGGAATCCATGTTGAATGGCGTTAGCAGCAACTGCCTATAACTTACTGAGACACGTACCTATCTTCTAGAAACCTTTGAATACCCTAATTATATAAGTATTGGCCAATAATAGGGAGTACAAGTCAATGTTTACCATTCATAGCACACATAATCGTATATGGATTAAGGGCAGTTTAAAATTATTTCTTTGTAAAGTAACATCTTTTATGGTAATGTGCTTTACCCAGAAATTGCAAAGAGAAGTTAAGCACTATTTTAGTGGGTATTTTTGGATTCTTTTTATAGGAAGGGCAGAAGAGACCAGTGATTAAGAATATGGTAGACATAACGTCCTGTTTCGTGACTTGAGCTAAAAATAACTTTGAAGATACCCAGTTTCATGAATTTTGTCGCATGTTTTTTACAGCAATTTAGGATTTGGCAGTCATTGTTTGTATTAGTTTCCAGTTCTTTTCAAGACCCTAAAGAGCATTTGTATCACAGAAAAGCTACGTCTTAGATGATACAAAGTTGCATATGCAGTGCAAGCCTTAAAATTTTTATTATACAGCTCTCCGACCTTGTGTCGGACACTTAAGAATTATCTCCGATGTATAATAAAAGCTGTCTGACGTAGAATTAACTACGCTTACTTTTTAGGGGCCAGCCGGGGGTGGGGGAAGAAAGAACATTATTGATAACAGAATAAAGCATTTATGTAGCTAACGAAAGAATTGCATTAAAGATGCTGCTGTAGTTTGTTGTTGTTGTTTACTTAAATTTTGTGATGTAAAAGACTAACAAAAGTCTAAAAAGCGATAGAATGCGGATGAAAATACGTTATACGAACCAATTAAAACCGATCAGTGTCGCTGGATTTATCACTGTCAACAAGTCCGATAAAAACTCTGACTCTTTTTGTGGTGTCGAAAAGCTTTTTGATTCGAACGTTGTCGCTTTTCTGAAACAAATCATTTTAGAGTGGAAACTGAATCTAACTCTTTGACGTGCTTGACCAATTCGAACAAGAGTTTCACCCCTCTCAGTGCCAAGGGATGCACGATTATCATTTTTTTATTCTTTTTAACATTGAAAACGATCTTTGTAATTTAGAGGTGGTCATTGGAAAACAGAGCAAAAGTTCAATCAGAAGAAGAATATTTTTAATTCTTCGTGTTTGCTTGAGCAAAATATTCGCTTCCACTTTATTAGATAATTTGTTGCTGACGTGTTCAAGAATGGGACTGTATGTTCTACTAAACTATACTACTCGTCAATAGATTTTGAAGGGGCAACTGAGCCTGCCCTTTTCTGTTTCGGTACCTGAAAACTTCATAACGTGTACCGAATAATATTATCTGCGAATCAGAACCTCCTCTCCTATTCTTTCCCCAACCTTGAGTATTTTAAATCTACACCAAAGTTACCACATGTGGAACGTGGAACATCGCTATTTTTTCATTCTTTCTTCCATTCAGTCGATATAACATTTTAGTAAGTTACACTATCTTCTTCAAAGTTCATGTTATTTTCAGTTTCCCGAAAGTGAGAAAAGTTTTCAACATTTCTTTTCCTCAATCGATCAACTTGGCCAGTGAAAGCTGAAGATGTCAGCCACATGGAGCGGAATGACATGAGAATGATAAGATGGATGTGCAACGTAAGTCTAAAGGACAGGCTCAGTTCTAATGAACTCAGAAGGAGATTGAATCTGGACAGTATTGGCAGCTGTATGCAGAATAGGAGGCTTCGTTAGTTTGGTCATGTGGAGAGAATGGACAAGAATGCTTGGGCAAGTAGATGCAGAACAATCAAGGTGACAGGAACCACTGGCAGAGGAAGACCAAAGAAAACATGGGAGGAAGTGATAAGGATGGATCTGAAAGAAAAAGGTGTCAGCAGAGACTTCGTGAAGGATAGGATAACTTGGAAGTCAATTTCAAGAAATCGTCCAACACATGCTAGCATGTAAAACGGACGTTAAACCGAATATGATGATGATGATGATGATGATGATCAAAATCAGATTCAACTTTTTAAAAAGCCATTGCCGCTTTTACAGTGTCTCTATTGTCACTTTATAAAGTTAATATCTTTTTTACTGGTGTTAATGCATCCAAATAATACATCACATTTAAGATTGCTATTACAAGAATGTAACGAAGTCTTATGTAATACGAAAATAAAGGTACCCGACAGACCTGTTGGTTAGAGAAGCAAATCAATCGGACGAAGAGACAATTTTCTCTGACTTTGTCGGATGTCGGGATATTATTTCAACCAGTGCAGTGCGAGTGCAGCTTTGCTTATAAATATATTTTTTAATGATTTGGCTTTTAATATGTTGTCAGTTTCAGTTTAAAACGACACATTTTCTTGTACACAACCTTCCTTTTTTTTTCTTACTAGGAAAATGGACCATCATTGCCCGTGGTAAGCGTTTCAAGTAGCTGATTTTGTAATTGTATTTCTTTCACTTGAATTAAAGATTTAAAACTTGTTTCAAAAGTGTTATGTATTATATAGCTCATTTTGAATACGAAGCTTTGCGTTAGTGACTTTGTATTTCTTTGGACTGGTTTGTTTTTGAAAGAACTACTTTTTGTGACCAATCGCAGAAGAAAGATGATTTTTTTCACTTTACAATCAAAAGGACGGCTAATTATTGATTGGATGCCCCTGAGTAACTTAGAATTTTGAGCTGCCTTTCATTTGATTCTCCTTTGGGCCCGTATACTAAAAGTTCATTTAACTAGTAGAAAAGGCACTACATACCATTGTTTTTCCTTTTTTACCGTAGTTAGCTGAAACGTATTTATTTTTATTCATTGTGACAGTGTTGAGTGTTTAGAAAAATGTTCCTTTAATCTGCTGATGTGCCCGAACTGTTGAAGTATTTTGCACCTTAAGACATCCGCCAAAGATGAGGTACTAGGACGAGATCTCAGAGCAGCCATTGATGTTTTGTCGATGATCTTTGAGTTGTAATTACTCACCGACTGGTTAATATCCACTCTAGTTACTGCCCAGGTTTCGTTGGCTTGGAGCAGAACTTCTCGAATTCCAGGAGTGTAAACACGTCCTTAGGATTTCAAAGAGATACTATTGTTAGACAGAGCTGGAACTAGCTTTCTGAACTTTATCCAAGTAGCATATACCAAAGCTGTGATAGTGTATTTTCAACCTCCCATTTTGACAGTCATGTCACCAAGACAACGGAACAGATACAACTTTCAGAGGAACACCGTAATGTTGAAAATTAACTGCAGCCGTATCGATGATAGGGATATTTTTACAACATGGACACATAATCCTCTCAGATATATATCCAAAATATTAAAAGTCGCGCAAGTAACATTTCATAACACCATTCCGGCTAACAGAATCGAATCCACAGATGCTATTTACATACAGGAATTTATTAGGTGAAATAAAAAAAACATCAGCCAACATGGTAGAGAAGACGGAACTGACATGTTAGCAAANTGTAGGCGTTGTATAGATAAGAACTGTTCTAACGAGCTCTCCTGGCTTTGACAAACTTAGCTTGTTAAATCCCGTGTGACTTTTCATTCACCGTCTTCATTCGTTTGCAATAGTTGCTCCTCGTTTTAATGAATCCTTCTTTAAACGAACCTTCTTTCCTTTGACAGCTAGGTTGTGGGTCTCTTTGCTTTCTCTCTTTCATCATCATCATCATCATCATCATCATCATCATCATCATCATCATCATCATCATCATCATCATCATATTCGGTTTAACGTCTCCATCATATGACTTTAATATTTTCAAGTCTAAGGTCAGATCCTTTGCCTGTCTTTCTTTTACAGTTCCATACACTTAGTGACTTTATGCCGTGTATGCTTGTTTACTCCCAAAACCCCAAGTAGATCGGATGAGACATGGTCAAACCGAAATATATGGCTAAATAGATTTATGTCCACCACAGTACATACGATAAGCGACGTTCAGTGTGTAGTATTTGATTGACACCTATCGTTCTACAAATAGCTCACTTGCCTAGAATAGGGAGTCGATGCTGCCTAGGCTGCAAAAACGAATAAATTTCAACTTTATTTCGGCTTATTAAATCTAAACGTTTAGCAACTGGCCAGTGTAACCATTTTGTCTTTAAAAAAGTAGGTCAGTATGGTATAATTTATTGTATGATATTTAGACATAAAAAAGTGATTTGTAGAATTTTTTTATTTGACAATGAACTATTTTAGGGACTTCATTAATTTTGTTTGTTCAAGATAACCTTTAACTCGATAACTTCATATCAAAATAATAACGTACTTAGTGTGATCACTTTACATTTTTTTATTGAACAGGATCAATAACTGCGTTGGAGAATATAATCAAAAATTTTTTATGCTTTTTACGGTAAGTAGAATTGTCGAATGTAAACTTTGCATTTAAAAAGCAAATACAAAAATTTAACTTACCCTTGGTAACTTATTTTATTCATTTTGCTTCATCTTGTTTGACGAGAGCCCTCCATCGTTCTCTACTATCGTTGACTCTTTTTTTTCCAAGCCAAGTGCTCTGATATCTTCTTTTACGTTAAACAGCCACACCATCTTTGGCCTTTCTCTTGTACGCTTCCCAGGGGTTTTCATGTTGCGAATATCACCTACAACTTCACCCACTACATGTCACTTGATATGACCAAACCATGGCAAATTTTTCTCTCCCAGTCGAATCTTATTTAAGGGAAAACTATATGTCTCTACCACCTTCACACTACGTATTCCATCGGACGAATGAATGTATCTGCCATATACCGTAATACGAAATAGTAATGTACTCACAGGTAAGCAGTGCTTGCTCTTTTCTTTTTGAAGGCTTCATCTTTCATCTCCATTCAAGAATGCAGACCTTGTACAGGCTCCGTTAACTGATAATTTGCTCTTCAAGGGCACATGGCTATTGTACAGGAGCAAGAACATCCCATTGATAATAACTCTAACGATGATTAGGAGTGTTCCTTGATTCATCGGTTCTGATATAGAGAGATGGTATATTTTTTTATTTTTTTAAATTGGAGAAGTTTAGAAAGAAATAAAAAAACACTTTTTGATCTTTAATATTTTTTGTATGAGAAAAATGTCGTATTTAGGGTGTACGCATAAGGGGAGATACGTTTTAACGTTTTTTTAACCCCCCAACTTTCCCCAAAAGATGGTAAAAGTGTTACCTGATATCTTAGGTCAGGTTGAAGAGAGATGATTTCTACAGTTAGTAAGAATGGACGTTTGTTATAGGGTATTTTCAGCATATATTTTGTGGTAGGAAAATCAATATTTGCTGATAATTATACCAGTCATTATTTAAAACAAATAATAACTGGAGAGTGATTATATTGAAAGAGTCATAACACATTAAAACGGGTTCAATTGTCCGGATGGAAGAAGCTTTGGAGTATCTCAATAATCAATTGGATGTTGTTAGGGATGGTATTCTGTCACGTTAAGTCTTTCAGTTCAAAGCCCCAAGAGTCCAAGCGTAAGTTTAAATCAAGAAGAAACTTTGGAGCAATTTATTGATTGCAAACAAACTTTACTTTTACTCCTCTTGTATATTACTTGATAGTCTTTGTGTTGCATGCATACTGAGCACCGATGTACAGTTTTGTTGGCATTCAGCCAGAATGGTATTTCAAACCGTATGATTTTCCTATAGCGCTGATATGCAATAGTATTATATATATTGTTCTCTTTCTTTCCTAGTTTTACATAATGTCGATATCTGCCTACGCGTTAGGACTTGCTGTTCGCTATATATTGGTTTGTGCAAGCAAAGACTGGGAAGGTAAACCGGTTTAATTTTTCTACATAGATAATCAAGTATTGGAAGGAAAACTAGGCCTGTACACACCTAGCGGGGTCACTTAAATACTGTGCATTTTTAGTGTATAAGTGTGTGTGTGTGTGTGTGTGTGTGTGTGTGTGTGTGTTTATTTTGGTATTTTTGTTAAGTTGTGTGTATGTATGAAATCTTTCGGCTTCTATGTTTAATTTTATTAATGCAAACAACCTAAGCTGTGTAGTTACATGAATTAGTATTAAGTGCCATAGATGATGAGGCAATCGCCGATTTCGAGAAAACCCCCTCTAAAATTTATAGTTTGATAAGAGATATTAACTATTAAAACTATGCTATGTTTTGGCAATATCTAGTCACAATGGACAATTGCTTTTTACCCACTTCAAATGCCGTTCAAACTGTTTGTAGCTCCCGATGGGCCAGTTATGTTAAATATCGAATCGTTCAACGGGCACCTTTTTTTTCTCTCTTGTTGTTGTTGTTCTTCTTCTACTACTACTTCTTCTTCTTCTTCTTCTTTTTCTTCTTCTTCTTTTTCTTCTTTCTTCTTCTTCTTCTTCTTCTTCTTTTTTTCCTTCATCGTCGTTTTGGTTACATTTCAAGGCCAGTACTGCTGGACGACTTATCTTAGACTATTTTCCGAACTAAACGCACCAGTTTGTTACAGTCCATTGGTGCGTTGAGTTAAGTCTAAGTTAAGTCGTCCAGCAGTACTGGCCTTGAAATGTAACCACAAGACCTGGTTTTGATCAGAGTCCTTTGTTTACACAAACTCCTTTTTGAGCGTAAGTGTTATGTGTTGATTTGTTAATCCTTTTTTTTACAGAAAATGGGTCTGCTTTTTTACATGTTTATGTCTTACATCAGAGCATAGTTTTTAACTTTCTACTTTGATATTAGTAGGCTGAATTATGCATTTTCTACCGACAGGAAGTTAGCATCTTCTGAATACGGTATGATAGAGGGTTTGGTAAAGTGTCATTTCCCTGAAAAATCTTACGAACACCTACAAAGTTAAAGTGCCACCTCGACAGCATTACTGATTGCCTGAAGTTGCTACTAAAATTATCGTGTACGATACAGCAATGCAGTTCACTAGTAATCGTACAGATCGACTTAATTAGAACATGACGCTTTCTGGCATCTCGGCCCCCTCGTGACCTTGACATTTTGTTAAAAGGTAACAAGCCTTCTGATGAGCCCGTAACTTATATTGACCAGCATCTGAGACAGGAAACCAGTGAGTGACATGTGGATCCAATGATTGACTAACTGAGCAATTGGGCCTATGAAAGCCACGACATTTCACCATTGGCTTCGTTGTAATTTTGTGGCAACTGTCAAAAAAGCGATATCATTTGTCCCTTTTGTTAATTAATAACGGTGAAACAGTGAATTCCTTGGAAAAAATACATTTGTTTTCCAAATAAAATAAAGGGGATATCTTGTGTCTGTATCTTGTGGCCGCTGCTTTTTTTTCTATTTTTTCCCCAGCTTTAGCAGTCAAACTATAAATACTGGTTGTTCAGTAGAATTTAAATGGCTGCAAACACATGTCAAATATTGACATTTTCGATTTGTTTACATACTTTCACTATTAAGACAAGGTAAAAAACAGGCTTTTCTAAAGCCAGTAACTTTAAAAATCATATATATTTAACCTGAAGCATGCATACTAGTTCATATAACGGAGAAAGAGTAATCTCTGACTGTGCCCTTTTTTGTTGCAGAGTGTGCCTATTTTTCACCACCAGCGACAATAGTATTTGTGGTATTCCTAGTGTTTGAGGGATTGCTTTTTGGTATTTTTACACTTGTTATGTTGTGCACGCAAGTAAACGCTGTTGTTACAGATGAAACGGTAAGTTACCACTTTAATATATAGATATCCTCTTTGGTATCAATACCATGTAGCATTTTACAGGTTTTGAGTTAATTTTGTTGCATTTGGCTTGCAGGAACAANAGATGATGAGGCAATCGCCGATTTCGAGAAAACCCCCTCTAAAATTTATAGTTTGATAAGAGATATTAACTATTAAAACTATGCTATGTTTTGGCAATATCTAGTCACAATGGACAATTGCTTTTTACCCACTTCAAATGCCGTTCAAACTGTTTGTAGCTCCCGATGGGCCAGTTATGTTAAATATCGAATCGTTCAACGGGCACCTTCTTTTTTTTCTCTCTTGTTGTTGTTGTTCTTCTTCTTCTACTACTACTTCTTCTTCTTTTTCTTCTTCTTCTTCTTCTTCTTCTTCTTCTGTTCCTTCATCGTCGTTTTGGTTACATTTCAAGGCCAGTACTGCTGGACGACTTATCTTAGACTATTTTCCGAACTAAACGCACCAGTTTGTTACAGTCCATTGGTGCGTTGAGTTAAGTCTAAGTTAAGTCGTCCAGCAGTACTGGCCTTGAAATGTAACCACAAGACCTGGTTTTGATCAGAGTCCTTTGTTTACACAAACTCCTTTTTGAGCGTAAGTGTTATGTGTTGATTTGTTAATCCTTTTTTTTACAGAAAATGGGTCTGCTTTTTTACATGTTTATGTCTTACATCAGAGCATAGTTTTTAACTTTCTACTTTGATATTAGTAGGCTGAATTATGCATTTTCTACCGACAGGAAGTTAGCATCTTCTGAATACGGTATGATAGAGGGTTTGGTAAAGTGTCATTTCCCTGAAAAATCTTACGAACACCTACAAAGTTAAAGTGCCACCTCGACAGCATTACTGATTGCCTGAAGTTGCTACTAAAATTATCGTGTACGATACAGCAATGCAGTTCACTAGTAATCGTACAGATCGACTTAATTAGAACATGACGCTTTCTGGCATCTCGGCCCCCTCGTGACCTTGACATTTTGTTAAAAGGTAACAAGCCTTCTGATGAGCCCGTAACTTATATTGACCAGCATCTGAGACAGGAAACCAGTGAGTGACATGTGGATCCAATGATTGACTAACTGAGCAATTGGGCCTATGAAAGCCACGACATTTCACCATTGGCTTCGTTGTAATTTTGTGGCAACTGTCAAAAAAGCGATATCATTTGTCCCTTTTGTTAATTAATAACGGTGAAACAGTGAATTCCTTGGAAAAAATACATTTGTTTTCCAAATAAAATAAAGGGGATATCTTGTGTCTGTATCTTGTGGCCGCTGCTTTTTTTTCCTATTTTTTCCCCAGCTTTAGCAGTCAAACTATAAATACTGGTTGTTCAGTAGAATTTAAATGGCTGCAAACACATGTCAAATATTGACATTTTCGATTTGTTTACATACTTTCACTATTAAGACAAGGTAAAAAACAGGCTTTTCTAAAGCCAGTAACTTTAAAAATCATATATATTTAACCTGAAGCATGCATACTAGTTCATATAACGGAGAAAGAGTAATCTCTGACTGTGCCCTTTTTTGTTGCAGAGTGTGCCTATTTTTCACCACCAGCGACAATAGTATTTGTGGTATTCCTAGTGTTTGAGGGATTGCTTTTTGGTATTTTTACACTTGTTATGTTGTGCACGCAAGTAAACGCTGTTGTTACAGATGAAACGGTAAGTTACCACTTTAATATATAGATATCCTCTTTGGTATCAATACCATGTAGCATTTTACAGGTTTTGAGTTAATTTTGTTGCATTTGGCTTGCAGGAACAATACCTAGGACTCAGTTTAAAAAATGTAGGCTGAAAAAGAACCAGGAAATAAACAGTTGTGTGCTCGTCGCAGTTTCGGATGCACATGACCATGCTAGCTTATGCGCTTTTACTTTCTCGGCATCACTTCGCAGTGACAGAACTGCGAACGAATAGATTTTCCTCCCTTTCGAGAAGGGGTTCACAGCCTTTATTCTCTCGTTTACCCCGTGACAAATTTCAAAAGCAAATGTAAAAAATTAATTTTTGTTTCTGCAAATGTCTACACTTAGTCAAAAGCCGAAAAAAGGCTTTGGAAGAAGGAATTCTAATGTAGAATTGTAGATGTAGATGCCTAAAAATAGTTGGGTTGAGTTTATTTAATTGCATTTCAAGGTTGCAACAATGGTGTCTTTTTCTTTATTGATAAGTAACAAACGATTTCAACCAGTCATTCAACCAATGAGACTTTTGTACTTGCTTTTCACGCACAATTTCTGAGATTCTTGGAGCAGTTGCTGAAAGAGATGTCATCTTTGGCAACCAAACGAGGTCGTTGTTTTGTTTTTATGGTCATCAACGAGGAGAGCTCAACCTCACACAGACAAGTAGTTGGAAAAGGTATCATGACATAGATTACGCGCATAGTCAGCAAAGGAAACCCTTCGACCAACCCACACCAAAATATAAAGTTTACCATTGAATAATATGAATGTGGAACGAAATGCTGTTGAAGATTGGAGATAAATTAATTCAACTTTTTACAGATTATCGTCACCAATATTTTTCAACTTCGCTTCGAAGGGATGGGTTATCAAAGTTGCATTATTGTTAAAAATTGCACTATCAAAGTAAGCATCAAAGTTGGTTTCCAAGACGGCTGGGTGCTGACATATCTTAACGTCAAGGTCAGAAATGTCATTGCGGCATGCATTGACATTCTAGTCATCAAATGCTGGAAAGTTTGCGTAAATTCCTTGTGGAACTCTCTTGGTCCACAGATCTAATTTAGGCTAAAAGTCCTGAATCGTATCATGAACATAAAAAACGGTAACATTATCTCTCTGCATTTGCACATTTAGCTGATTTAAACTTGAAAAAGTATCTGTCAAATAAGCTAATGCATTAGTCAATTTGCCATTGCTAAACTGCTTACTCAAAGGGAATTTGTGTTCTTGCAAAGAAATCTCAATTTCAATATGCTGTTCAAAAACTGGAGGGAAAACGAGGCTCCCGGAGAGTCACCAGACTTCGTTGTGATGAAGGAAGAGACTATGTTCTGATCCCATCTGGTCACAAAACTCTTTGAAAAGGCGATGATTAACAGCAAGTCCGGTGATAAAATTCGCACATTCAGGCACTTGCTTAAAAACTGTTTTCAGGTATTCTGGAAGTTTCACTTGCCAGTACATCAAGGACACAGTGGGTAGAAATAATGTGCAGTGGACGTTTTTTTACCAGCGTTGTAAAATGTGACTGAACACCGAACATAGAAGAGGGATCGTGTGTAATCAGGAAGCCCACATAATTCCATGAGGACATACAAATAGGAGGCAGGAAGTGGGGGAGCCACGTGATATAACTTGTCATAAAAAGGAACAAAGAAAAATAACTAGTTCTTTTTCTGACTGATCTGTTTTAGCTTAGTATAATTTAATTGATATAAGCTGTACAAGAGTTATCTCAATATCTCACCATAGTTATTTTACATATTTTAGCACACATAGTCACTGTAGAGGCATGTTGCGATAGCTTTGTATTCTATGGTAAAATCCAGGAGTTAGTAAAATGAGCTATCAGTTACTTTACCTTCATTGAAAGAAGTCTAAAGTTCATATTCAGGTGATCAACAACAAATCTGCTTTAAAACTTATCTTCCAATTTGTCATGTGCCAATAACTTCTTTGATCACATTGTACTCAAGTTGTTGATTTGCTAGACCTGTTTGATAAGCATTCATCCTCATTTTTCTGCCCTTCCTCTAGGGAATCGAACATTTAAAAAAAGAAGATGTGGAAAAAGAAGGCGATTGGTAAGTAATGTGTTTACTGTCTTCATGAGTCAAAAGTGTGATTGTTTTGTAGCATGTGATTTCCGAACTCCTCCCTTTACTCCCTTCTCCATACCTTCTTCCTCTTTACACGCTCTTGAGGCAAAAAATGAGTTATACATCGATCCTTTGGAAAGAATACAGATAAAAACTACTGCATACTTACTTGTTTTTTCAGTTATTTGGGCAACTATATATTGTGTTCTCTCGATTTGTTGGGAAAGATCGCCAATCCCTAGTCGATACTTAGTTATCGTGAAAATATCTCTTTTCCACTTAGAATAACACTTACCAGAAGGCACAATGGTCTTGAAGATCACAATATAACCATACTTGCTAACCGTGATTTTTTCGATTTGTATGTCACCCATTGTAAACACAACCTGATATGATGTATTTTATTGTGATTTCATTATGTCAATGAATGCATTTGACCTGTTGTGGTTATGCGATTCAGAATTTTGTGAATTCTAAGACATTTAGTAATATTCACCATTTCCAAGCCAGTACTCGTTTTATTAATTTTGTTCTCACTCTCTCGGCCACTTTTTCCTCATCTCGAATCAACCTCTTCTTATTCTCTACATTTAGAAGTTTTTTTCATTTACATGAGCCTACCCCCAGCCCCACCCAGCCGTTATTTTCAACAGCATTTTTCAGCTGATTTTATTGGCATTCTTACTCCTTTTGTAGTGTTTAAATGTGCAGTATGATTTACCCCAACTATAAATTTGGATTTTGTTTGTTTGTTCCGCAGGCGGACAAGGCTTCAAGATGTTTTTGGTGGAAAATTCTCAGTTCGGTGGCTTTCACCTTTCAGTGGTGTTCCGGCACATAGACGAGTTGATTACGCTTATAGGGATGTGTGAATTGCTCAGGTTTTAGCATAGGACACAAGGCAATTATGGGAGTTCGTGGTTTTGCTTGGATTAATTGTAACTCTAGACCTTTGGCGTTATTGACGACGATATGACGTAATATATTGCCAGTAACAATGCGAAATCGTACAGCGAAATAAAAGATTATCAGGCAAAGTAACGATATCAAATGGCAATAAAACAAAAAAATTCAGGCATCAGAAGGAAAGTTGAACTGGTTGTAGGTGATTTTAAAACGACAAGAGTGATATCTGTGAAAGTTATAATGAAATATTTTTTCATTGCCAGGAGAAAATTAAGCTTTTGTTATTAGACGTCAGCTTGCCATACAGAACTTTCTGTCAACAAGCAGTAAAACTCTTATTTGCACATTTTTGACCATGGCAACGATCTTCGAATGACCAGAAAAAGGCAACAGCTGATATTTTATGACAGTTAGTTACATTTCAGAAGAACTGTTAGCTTCTAGCCAAATATTTTTAAGTGATCAGAAAAACGACTCTAAAGATTTTACTCTGTCATATCAGAAGCGTCAAAAATTCTTTGAATGACCAAACTTAGAAGAGTTCGCCAAGGCACTTTTTTATCAGATCATTGGATTGCGTCACATTTATATTACATGCCATGCGATGACTGGATATTATCTGCCCCTCTTAACTGTCAACTTCGTAGCAAAACACACATTTCAGTTACCAAATACCATTAAAGAATAGTAAGTTTAAAAGGGTTTGTTTAAGATCCACTGCATATCATTCTGGTATGATATGCATCCACATTTTCAAGGTTAACTTACAAGAAGTGTGTTCTTTGGGAAAACAGGACAACAGTGTTTTTGATGAAATACTATGTTATATGAGGTATTATTTATTTGTGTCCTGTTTGCGCCTGAAGCATTCTCCTTTATTAAATTTGTTTATAAAAAGCTATTGGAACTGACCTCAGTTGCAAGGACACCTATTTACTTAGGTTATTTTGTATTGTAATACAATTACGAAGCAGGTCTTTTTGAAGCCATATGGATAATATAATTATTGGGGTCAGAAGTTCGACTTGTATTGAATTCTGTAGAGTTGAATTCAGCCATTACGTGGAAGATATTGTTTTAAGAGGTATCTGAAAAGGAAGTTGTGCTGAGGTTTTATGTTTACCGTAGCCTCTAAAGGTAAACAGGAGGTCTTCGTACTTGTCTTGCTGTCTTTATTTTATTTTCTAGCTTTCTTGTAACTATTCGTTTACGACATTTATTTCAAAAGCCTCATGTTAACGAGATCTTAGTGTCAAAACTTTTGAAGTAGGTGTGATCATCAGCTGTCTCTGTTGCCTTTTTGTTTCAGGAGGTACTGTTGAGGCCTTTCGCTCCACTTTTGTCGATTAAAAAAGGTTCTTGTTAATGCCAGCGTGTGTGTGTGTGTGTGTGTGTGTGTGTGTGTGTGTGTGTGTGTGTGTGTGTGTGTGTGTGTGTGTGTGTGTGTGTGTGTGTGTGTGTGTGTGTGTGTGTGTGTGTGTGTGTGTGTGTGTGTGTGTGTGTGTGTGTGTGTGTGTGTGTGTGTGTGTGTGTGTGTGTGTGTGTGTGTGTGTGTGTGTGTGTGTGTGTGTGTGTGTGTGTGTGTGTGTGTGTGTGTGTGTGTGTGTGTGTGTGTGTGTGTGTGTGTGTGTGTGTGTGTGTGTGTGTGTGTGTGTGTGTGTGTGTGTGTGTGTGTGTGTGTGTGTGTGTGTGTGTGTGTGTGTGTGTGTGTGTGTGTGTGTGTGTGTGTGTGTGTGTGTGTGTGTGTGTGTGTGTGTGTGTGTGTGTGTGTGTGTGTGTGTGTGTGTGTGTGTGTGTGTGTGTGTGTGTGTGTGTGTGTGTGTGTGTGTGTGTGTGTGTGTGTGTGTGTGTGTGTGTGTGTGTGTGTGTGTGTGTGTGTGTGTGTGTGTGTGTGTGTGTGTGTGTGTGTGTGTGTGTGTGTGTGTGTGTGTGTGTGTGTGTGTGTGTGTGTGTGTGTGTGTGTGTGTGTGTGTGTGTGTGTGTGTGTGTGTGTGTGTGTGT
>RDPX01000030.1:2748637-2770207 GCA_003991215.1 Morbakka virulenta
GTGGAATGTAATTGCCCGGATGTTGTTGTTGTTGACCGCACTAAGAAGAGATGGTTTGTTGTAGATTTTGCTGTGCCTTCCATCGAAATGTGACAGCTAAGGAAGAAGAAAAGGTCACTAAGTATTCTCCCTTGGCCCAACAAATCCAGAAGTTACAAAGCGTATGTACCAGCGTTGTCCCAATCGTCGTGGGAAGCTTAGGAGTGGTAAAGAAGCGGTTGGAGTGCAGTTTGAAAGAGTTGGGCATCCCTGATGTCTTGGGTGGACTCCAAACATCTACCATCATTGGAACCACCAACATATTGAGGAAGGTGCTTAACCTCATCGATTGCAAGAATGGTAACCATGACGTGCAATGGGCTCCCAAATGATTTTAAAAGAAAGCACCTGGAAGGAGCTAAGTGATTCTAAATACCAAATCAATTACAAAAGCTGATAGTATGGATTGTATGCACAATGTACGAGACTGGTAAAGTAACGCAGGTAACAGCAGAAATAAGAAGGTATGATCTTTAAATTCTCGGTTTGGGTGAATGCAGATGGACAGGATCTTGGTGACAGACACTTCTTACGGATGGAGGGTATTGTACACATAGAAGGGATGACTGTTAATATCAAGAATGAATTAGAGACGACTTTGATGGAATAATAGCCAGTTAACAGCAGACTAATGAAAGTGAGATTTAGAGGAAGAAACACAAACCTCTGTTATCCAGTGTTGTGCTCCAACAAACGACAGTGACGACACTGACAGAGATATCATCCACCAACAACTTCAGGCAGAGAAAGCTGGAGAGACTTTAACCAACAATTAAATTAATCACATGATCAGTCGGATGTGGTAACTATCATTACAGGATGTGTGTGTTTGGTGGAAAGCAGGTGTGGGAAGCACCACCACCTAGAGTTGGCTGTCTTAGGCTCACACGCAGGAAAACAGGCAATCACCCTCATAAAGCACAAAGTTATAGCGAAGAGAAACTGAAAGGGCTAGAGGTCTTGAAAGTGTTCCTTTTACAAGAAAAGAATAGGCTTCAAGTACACTAAGGCCTTCAAGAAGAACAAACTCAACCAGACAATGCGGTTAACAAGAAGTGGCAGAATGCTGTAGACGGATACGCGAGGAGCAGTGAAAAGTAAATGGACATGAAAAACCTAGTGACAGGAAGTAATGGACGACAGATAAGGATTCCAGGACAATATCTACCAGAAACGAATGTCCCCAGACACACCTCCCCGCCAATTTACAAAAGGAAAAAATACCGTGCAGAACAAAATTTTCTTGATATAGTGTCCCTCTAAACCATCCACCCATACAATTTTTATGTAATAAACATATTCAATTCAAAAAATAATCCTAACCCTAAAACCAACGATGTTTTTAATGAACTATCCTCCAAAACAAATAGTGTACAAAATTGGGTTTTATATTATTATTTGCATGTTTAAATTCGTTTGAATTGGTGGAGGCATTGTGTCCTATGGAGACTTTGCCCTGAGTGAAGGTGGATGCTAAAAAAACTCCTTTAGGCGAAGTCACAAAGGTTGAGATACCGGTTCTAGGAGGAATACTGCGACACCAACTGCAAGATGAAAAAGTTGCTCAGGAAAGACAAGAGGACATACAAGGATGGGTTGTAAGAGGAGGCAGAAAAGCAGTAAGACAGGATCAATAGGGGACTGTATACAAAATCACCAAAAAGATATGGAAAAAGTATAAAACAAACAATGCAACTGCCATTACAGACAAAACTGGCAGAGTCCTAACTAATAAGAAGGAACAAGAGCAGAGAGCGTTAGAACACTTCAAAGAAATACTTAACAGACCACCGGCAGAGGAAGATGCTGGCATTCAAAAAGGAGAAATTGATCTAGAAGTGGAAAACAGGTGGGCTGGATAAACTTAGTGCTGAGCTATTCAAAGCGGATACCTTGTTTGCAGTAAACAAGCCTTTTTTTGCTATATGGGAGCGCTAGCTAATTCCAGGCTACTGGACCCGACGACGCAAGATGCTAAAAATACCGAAGGAAGGGGCATTAAGAAACTGTAATAACTGGAGAGATATCACTTTACTCTCGGTTCCTAGCAAATTTCTTGCAAAGATCATTATAGGCAGGCTAACAGATGCTGTTTATGACTTACTTCGAAAAGAACAGTTGAGCTCCCGACCAGGCAGGGGTGACATAGACCAGATCTTTGCGATCCAAAATATTATCAAAGATTGCACTGAATGGGAAAAAGTTGTATGTCAGTTTCATTGATTTAAAAGGCTATTGGCATTGTGCACAGGGAAAGTCTTTGGCATATCTTGCGGCATAACGCCACCTCACAAGTAACTGTCAGCATGATCAAGAACTTGTATCAAAATTTCTCTCGGTGTGTTAGAGACAGCAAATTAATTATTAAGGAAAAGACCGGTGTGAGGTAGGTTTGTTCGATGTCTTCTCTCCTTTTTGATTTGACAGACCTTATTCAATGTCTTAAAGGGCTTGGAGTTTGGCAATGACGTGGTGTTACTATAAAATATTCATAGCCAGATGCAGATCCCAAATGACCAACTTCACAAGTATAAGAAGCAACAAGGTCTCAAGATCAGCCAGAATATAGTAAGTCACGACTCTTGGTGTAAAGAATCTAATAAGCATTATGATAAGCAACAATGAAAGTTACCTCACAGATGCCTTTACCTATTTTGGTAGTAAAATTCAAAGCAACGGTGAAGCCGACAGTGAGATTCATAACCCGACAAAACAAGGCAAAGGGAACTTTCAATGAATGATCTATGGAAATCGGCAAAGTACTGCAAAAACACAAAACTGAGAATATAGAGAAGCTGTGTGCTGTCAACCTTATTGTATGACACCGAGTACTGGCCAGGCACAGAGGGTGATATGGAAGGCTTTCAGTGTTTCACACATCCCTTAGAAAGATCTCACGGATATTTTGATCCAAAACAATTTCCAGCAAGGAGCTTTTCGAACAACGCCAGCTTGAAGATATGGAGATCATTCTAAGACGCCATGGGGATGGATTTGACATATGCTTAGAAGAGAAGCAGGCAGCATTGTTAGAGTAGCCATCCATTGGACAACAGAAGGTAAAGAAAGAGAGGTCGACCTAAAATAACTTGGGGAAATACAGTCGAAAAGAGATGAGGGCCTTAAAACAGACATAAGAGGCATTCCAGAAGCTGGAGAGACTTGGTTGCTGGCCTATGTGTCAGGAGGTGAGATGAAAGGAAGTAAACAAGTAAGCAAGTAAGACTGGAAACCAAAGAAAAGGAAAAAGACGTTGAAAATGACTGAAGAGAAAAGTTAATGCATGAACAATTAGTAAGTACGAGGGGACGGGTTGGTTGAGGCAAGGCATGGCAGTACCTAACAAAGGGTTGTCTGACAGGATATACAGAAGCACTTATTTGTATTGTTGCTCTGAAAATGAACTATGTCGTTACTTATGGTCTGTACGTCTGTTGATTTACCAACTAATCAGAACGTATGGAAAAAAGTAGAAAGTGAGTAATAAACCCAGCAGGATAATTTTGTATTTATCCACTCTAATGGTCATCCCTGCTTATTGGAAACACCTCATGAAACAACTGAAAAGGAACTGACTTTCTCTTTCCCCACTAGAAAAATTAGCAGAATTGTCGGCGAATCGAAGCCAGTAAAGAGGATTGAGTAACTGATTCTGTATAATCATGGAAAGAAAAGCCAAACTCCCTATACCTTTTGACCTTAATTAATTGGAAAAATACATTAATGCGCAAATTGAAAAGTAGTGGGCTGAGACAGTCACTTTTCATTAATCCACATCGGAGTGGAATAGCTGGGATGATATAATTGTGTCACAATGTGTTTTAAAGTCAGTATAAAGGCTAAGTATTAATCGAGTCATTTTCTTGCACATGATTGTAAGCAAGAATGTCAGGAAAAAGGTTATGTTTAATCTCACAAAAAGTAATTTTTATATCCAGGAAAGATATGCGTGTGCTATTTACCACGAGCTTTACGTATGTAAAAATTGTATATGCTGTGTTAGGTGTAACACATTTTCATAAGAAATTCGAACATAGAATTACGTAACCAAGAAGTAAACACTTTCCGAGGTACATAAAAGGCAGATTGGTCTATAAATGGAAAGGTCGTCTCTGCTATCCTTTTTGTGTACAAGAACAGTAAAGGACATTTTTCATTCGGGGTGGGAGTGGGGGATAAAGCCAGAAAGCCAAAGGACACAAAAAATTTCACTTAAAAAGGAATGCAAGTGAGGATAACTCTTAAAACTGATAGGTCTTAGATCGCGAGATAACTAGAAGACTTATTCCTTGGTGTGCAATGCTATGTTGGTGTACTGAGTGGAAAAAGTTGGTTCTTTTCGAGCTGGAATCTAGTTGAAACTAGAGAATCTTCTGTAGGAAGAACCAGCTGAAAAAGATTTTAGGAAATATTGGAAGAAATGATCTTTGGTGAAGGAAGGAAAAAAGGTTGTATCTTTATTAAGTTATTATTAATATGTTCATCGTGCTAAATTGAGTTGTTTGTTTCTGGTGGTGTGTTTGTTTTCTTTGAAAGTTGTTCCCTTATCAGTTGGGACACAAATTGAATTTCTTCAACAGGACCACATCTTGATTTTGGGCGCATTGGAACATTAGGTTTATGTACTTTTGGTAATCCATCCAGTCTCAGCTTGAAATAGTGTCATCACCACCCTGTTTGGAAGAGCAAGAAGCATTATTTCTAACCCACATGACCTCAGAAAAGAAGAAAGACACCTTCAAAGGGTTCTCTTATCCAACAGATACCACGCTAAGGATGTCCAGAGAGCCTTAAACAGAACCACTGGACCTAATCATGAAGATAAAGAACCCCTGAAACGTATACGTCTGCCTTACATGAAGAATACCAATGAGCACCTAAGACGAGCCCTCCGACAGCACAACATTCAATGCTCCTTCTTCAGTACATCCACCTTAAGGAAGATCCTCTGAAAACCAAAAGACCCAGTTCCACTTGATGAAAGGAACAACATAGTCTACAGACTACAATGTAAGTACTGTCCTGCCTCCTACATAGATGAATCAAAGCGTTCCTTGGGTCAAAGAGAAAAAGAACACAACAGAGCTGTTCAGAAAGATGACACCAAGAATCATGAAATAGCCGAACACTGCTGGACACAGGATCATACCTTTGACTGGGNAAAGGTTATGTTTAATCTCACAAAAATTAATTTTTATATCGAGGAAAGATATGCGTGTGCTATTTACCACGAGCTTTACGTGTGTAAAAATTGTATATGCTGTATTAGGTGTAAAAATTTTTCATAAGAAATTCGAACATAGAATTACGTAACCAAGAAGTAAACACTTTCCGAGGTATATAAAAGGCAGATTGGTCTATAATGGAAAGGTCGTCTCTGCTATCCTTTTTGTTTAAAGAACAGTAAAGGACATTTTTCATTCGGGGTGGGAGTGGGGGATAAAGCCAGAAAGCCAAAGGACACAAAAAATTTCACTTAAAAAGGAATGCAAGTGAGGATAACTCTTAAAACTGATAGGTCTTAGATCGCGAGATAACTAGAAGACTTATTCCTTGGTGTGCAATGCTATGTTGGTGTACTGAGTGGAAAAAGTTGGTTCTTTTCGAGCTGGAATCTAGTTGAAACTAGAGAATCTTCTGTAGGAAGAACCAGCTGAAAAAGATTTTAGAAAATATTGGAAGAAATGATCTTTGGTGAAGGAAGGAAAAAAGGTTGTATCTTTATTAAGTTATTATTAATATGTTCATCGTGCTAAATTGAGTTGTTTGTTTCTGGTGGTGTGTTTGTTTTCTTTGAAAGTTGTTCCCTTATCAGTTGGGACACAAATTGAATTTCTTCAACAGGACCACATCTTGATTTTGGGCGCATTGGAACATTAGGTTTATGTACTTTTGGTAATCCATCCAGTCTCAGCTTGAAATAGTGTCATCACCACCCTGTTTGGAAGAGCAAGAAGCATTATTTCTAACCCACATGACCTCAGAAAAGAAGAAAGACACCTTCAAAGGGTTCTCTTATCCAACAGATACCACGCTAAGGATGTCCAGAGAGCCTTAAACAGAACCACTGGACCTAATCATGAAGATAAAGAACCCCTGAAACGTATACGTCTGCCTTACATGAAGAATACCAATGAGCACCTAAGACGAGCCCTCCGACAGCACAACATTCAATGCTCCTTCTTCAGTACATCCACCTTAAGGAAGATCCTCTGAAAACCAAAAGACCCAGTTCCACTTGATGAAAGGAACAACATAGTCTACAGACTACAATGTAAGTACTGTCCTGCCTCCTACATAGATGAATCAAAGCGTTCCTTGGGTCAAAGAGAAAAAGAACACAACAGAGCTGTTCAGAAAGATGACACCAAGAATCATGAAATAGCCGAACACTGCTGGACACAGGATCATACATTTGACTGGGAAAATAAAAGAATTAAAGACAAGAAAATCAACACAACAAGAAAAATAAAAGAAACAATTCATTCCTTGCAATGCAGCAATCACATCAACAGTATATCCTACGTTCTTCCAGTAATATGGCTTCCAGCACTGAAGAAAGAAACACAACAAACACAACAAACACAACATAGGTATGGCGCCACTTCCCGAAACAACTCCAACCCTGTTTACACCCACGTCCGCACTACCAAAGTGTAAAATAGCCGTATCTAATCATTTCAGTAGCATGACGATGGGAGAAGTATCTCTCGAAACGTAGCTCAGAAAAAGCTTACGACTCATGACATGATAAAGCTCTTACATCTAAAGATGAGTATATTATAAAGAATAGAATTGTTACTTACAGAGAGGTTACTTTTTACTTCGTTTCCTTCAGTTTGTTATGCAATACACTTTCTACATCGCCAAGCATTCACATATTTTCATCTTCTCTTACAGTAATACTCTCCTCCTAGAGGATATAACCAAAGACGTTTGTATCAGTTATCTATAGCTTGACAGTTCTGAATTTTCCCGTCCTTTGTTATTACGCACGTAAAATGTCATAGGTTGTCCTTATGCAACCCTGCAGTATTCTGTTCCTTATAAATTTATATAAATAAATTCAACAATAAAAAGAACAATAGTAATTACTATTATAATTAGTACTGAGCTTCATCTGGCGTCTCTTATGAGTCACCTGATGGCCCCAAGCACAGGTAAAGGAAGAGGCGTAGGGTCGATAGGACATAACACACTGTGACAGTGTGTTATATCCTAACGGAAGATGCAGAGGAGAACGACAAAGGCATTTTCTACATATGCTGCTAGGCACTGGAGACATTAATGCTGATGTTGCCCATGTGAACAGAGGAAGAGAGCATTTTATGGGGAGACAGGGTTGTGGAGATATCAGCAGCAATGGAGAACGCGTGTGACTTCTGCAAAAAATACCGTGGTCATAGGAGGAACATTATTCCAACACCGAGATATACGTAAGGCAACGAGAACATAACCAAATGAGAGAAAGGGATAGGAGAGACGAAAACGGCTTGACTATGTAAAACTAAATGAAACTACCAGACAAGCCTTCACTAGGGAGGTTAGAAACCGCTTCGGAATAATAGGGGAAGAGCTAGAGATGGATATTGACAGATTCAATCAAGCCCTTAGAGAAACCGGAGAGAAAGTTCTGGGATAAAGGGACAAAAAGAAGGAGGAGTGGATTCAACCCAAATCATTGGGGGAAAAATCAATGAGAGGGAAGAAGTGATACAGAAGATCATGTCTGAAAGACCTGAAAGGATTAAACGAAAACTTGAAGGAATATATCCTGACCTGGAAAAAGAAGTGAAGAAGCAGACCAAAAACGACATGAAGCAGTATATAAAGAGACTGGCAGATGAGCCTGAAGAAGCAGCAGCAAAACAGTACCTGAAAACTTTGTACCGAATTAGTAAGGAAATGAAAGAAAGTTTTGGCACTAATGATGAACGGCCCCTAGAGGAAAAGCGCGGTATCAACATTTCTAGTGGAAAGGAGAAGATCAAGCGATGAAAAGAGCAGAGCAGAGCCTATAGATACTGCAGATATACCACCAGCGGAAGACCTGAACATAAGCGTCGGGCCACCAACTGTTGAAGGGATTAAAACTGCAATCAAGACAATGAAAAATTAGAAAGCCGGCAGAGCTGGACGGAGTAACAGCCAATATGTCAAGAGCGGAGGAGAAAGAGATCCCAGTGCTGTTAACTAAAATTTTCAGCCACCAGGGCATTCAGGGAAAGAGTAACACCATGGCAGGTACAGCAAGAAAGATTGGCCTCAAGATAAGCCACAGCAAGACTAGGCACCTGCGGGTGAAAAACAGGACAGACAAACCTATCACACTAAATAAAGAGGTGATGAAGAGGTGGAAGACCTTGCCTATCTGGGTTCCAAAATGACTAAGACTAGAGAGACTGACGATGGGATTAGGCAGCCCAATGCAAAAGCCAGCCAAGCCCATTCAGCACTACGGAACNCAATCAAGACAATGAAAAATTAGAAAGCCGGCAGAGCTGGACGGAGTAACAGCCAATATGTCAAGAGCGGAGGAGAAAGAGATCCCAGCGCTGTTAACTAAAATTTTTAGCCACTAGGGCATTCAGGGAAAGAGTAACACCATGGCAGGTACAGCAAGAAAGGTTGGCCTCAAGATAAGCCACACCAAGACTAAGCACCTGCGGGTGAAAAAAAGGACAGACAAACCTATCACACTAAATAAAGAGGTGATGAAGAGGTGAAAGACCTTGCCTATCTGGGTTCCAAAATGACTAAGACTAGAGCCAGCCAAGCCCTTTCAGCACTACGGAACACCTGGAGCGTCAAGAACACCAGTGTGAGGACTAAGGTCAGAATTTTCAATACCAATGTGCTAAGCACATTCCTGCATGGTGCAGTCGTGGAAGATGAAAATGACTATCAGCCACAAATTATGTCTTTCAGAACAGATACCTCAGAAAGATATTGCACATCTTCTGGCACAATATTATTTCTAATAGTGAACTCCTCCAGAGGTCTGATGCCAAGCCTATTACCCTGAAAGACAAGAGGCGGCGGTTGACCCGGGTTGGGAATGTACTCCATATGCCACCAACGTCCCTGTTAAGAGTCGCCCTTTAGTGGGCCCCAGACTGTAGAAGGAACCAAGGCCGACCCAAAGAAACATAGTAAAGGCCAGTCCAAAAGGAGATAAAGGAACAGGGCTACCTACAAGCGGTTACCTGGGAAGATAACCGCTTGTCTAACAGACCAAGGTTTGTGAGCTCTGGTGGCGGACATATGCCCCATAGAGTGCAAATAGAGGCTTGAATAAATAGAGTGCCCCATAGAGGCTTGAATAAATGATTAGTACTGGATACTGACATAAATTTGCATCTGGTTGTGGAGTTTGTGGGCGAATAAGGGTCCCTTTGCCACATGTATATTCAGGTCATAGTTGGGCAGGGTGCAATACCCGTAAGCATATACCAAGACCAAGACCAAGACTTTAAAGTACCTGGTTAGCATCCTTCAGAATTGGGTCCGTCTCATGGGGAAACGGTCCTTTATATCCTTGGTTAGGAACCCTTCTAAAGACGCTATCTTCATAAAAACACTGGCAGAAACGTAGACTTAAAACCACTAATCTCAATTCCAGCGGCCGGAGCCTTGTCATTATCCTACGACTGCTGAAATAAAATAGCGTAGTGAAATGAAGAAATTGGTAATACAGTGTTTACAAAAGAAAGAGAAAGACGAAGAAGAAGAAGATTTGGGAAGATGTGCGGGGCAATTACGAAGCTGGTTGGATAAGTGAAACTGAGGATGCAGTTGAAAAAGTTAGCATTTAAAAACCAAATTTGGTGATATTAATTTAAATGTTAAAAGGACAGTCAAATTAGCTATCAAACTAAGTCTTTAAAACCGTATGGAGTCCAAATATATTGGATAAAGAACTTGAAGTCAATGCAGACAAAACTATTTCCTTTAACGGTTGCTTCAACACAGAATACGTCGCAAGCAGGCTAACAAAATAAAAGTAAATGCAAATAAGTTTAAAGCTACATATCCATAACATACCTATCCTTCACTTGGAAACTTCTTTCTAGTATCTTTTCCATGGTGAGGAGACCCAGTGGCCTATCTGGTATTTGAATGAAAGATTTTAGCCCAAAGTCATTAACAAGTGGTGAAATGATCCCACTCCCAAAGCCATATACTGACACTTCTGGAAATAACAGTTTAAACCACTCTGAAAAGTAGTATGAGTAAGGCCTTGCAATCTCTATTTGTGTCTGGACCTTGATCTTTTTGGGTGTTTAGTTGGAGAGCTGTTCGTTTAATAGTCCTTTAATTCAATCAATGAGTTAAATGTAAATACACTTAGTGTTAAACAGGTTTCCGTTATACTTATGTCTCAACCAAATATATCAGTTAAGCTCATTATTTATGTGGAGGCTGGCAATTTCTACTGAATGCTCAAGAACCAGGTAGTAAAGTGTGGGGAAAACAGAAAAGGACAAAAGAATTATCCTTACCATAAAATAAGGGAACTTGGGGTAAGGGAAGTAGACATCTGAATACCTCAGAAGTGACGTAAACAAAATAACACGCATAGGTGAAACAAGCAAACAAATCCCGCAAATTTTGGGATTTTTGACCCCCAAATCCAATCATTATTTTGTGTACAGTCAGGTTTTATGGCTGGCCAAGGTAACAAGGACACTTTTGGGAGTTTCAGAAGTTATACTGCACAAAAAAAATATGCTCATACAAATACAGAATATATTTTCAGAAATTCTACAAAATTCTATCACCCTTATTGCTTTCTGGTGTAATGTTCTTAATTTACCCTTAAAACAATCCTTTAATGCGTATTATTCCGACTGCAACTAAGCGCAGAACGGCAGAGAAGCTCCCAAAATATTTAGTTTGTAGTGACAAAAGCTATACCCTAGGCAGAATAAAGTGCATTTTTTTGAAATTCAAAAATCTTCTTTGTATCTACCGTTACTAAACTTCTCAACAATGAATAGAAGGGCTGTTAAATTGCTAAACAGATTGATCAATGTAACAAAAAAAACCCAACCTAGGTGATATATACCAAGTCTACAGTTTCAATTCTTTGGCTTTTTCCACGATACTTGTTCCCAAAGATTTACCTGATGCTGGATTTTGCCCAGTAATAAGACGGTCACATGAAACGGTAAAATCAGTAAAATTGCTGCCTTTTTTCACTGTCGCTCCTTTTTCCTCAAGTGCTGTTTCTAACATGAAAGGAACAACACGTGAAAGATTGACAGCATCCTCTTCACTGTTAGTAAAACACGTGACGTCCTTACCATGAATCACATTAATGCCATTTGAAAGTGTTACATTCAGAAGACCTATTTAAACAAAAACAAACCATAAATAGCAGTGAATTTAATACCACAGTACAAATCATAACATATTTATACTCAACACTAAGGAATTTATTTGAAACCAGTATTTAAAAAAATTTGACATTATTTCATTTTAGCCCATTTTTATTCACTCGCATAAGGAACTCATTGAAAAGGCAACTACTTCCAGTAAAAGAGAACTTCTTAAAAACCTTTTAAAATTTTGCCATATCATCAGGTTTAATTTACTACGATGGTTTGCAGCTATCGACTCTTATCTGTCGCTTTCATGTTAAACCATATTAATATTCTTTCTGTATTGCGAGAAATTTTGGTTCATATTACTTGCGCATGAAGACCAAAGGATGGTTGTCTCAAGTTGAAATCGAATTAATAAAAAGTAGCTTAGATAAATTAATGAACTAGGGAATGCTAAAGAAAAACTTGAAGTTAAAGGTAGAGCATTAGTGCTTGGCAGCGTATACTCTTAAGTAGAATTAGACGTGGAAGAAATCACTACTGAAGAAGAAAATGTTGACGATGGACGATATGTCAAGTAATTCAAAAATACCTTACGACTCACGACATGATAAATATACTACACCAATGGCTTCCACTGAGTCCATAAAATCAAGAATTTTAAAGAAAATGTGTTGGTACAAATAAAAGAAAAATTGTAGCATCCAGAAATATTAGCCAAAAACGTACATGTAGACTGAAAGAAATGGCGAGAAACGGAAATGATAGTAAAGGGTGTTATCAGTAGAGTTAAAACTAAGAATATCACTGAGATGAATATGCTAGTACTGGCGATGGCAAATGTTGTTGATGATCTAATGAATATCAAGAGAAAAAGGGCATCCAGAGACAAAGATCCTTCGATTGAGAAGAAAATAACAGGAAAAATACTAGAGTTACGAAAGAATATCAGCAAATTAGACCAATCGAACAGAAAACCATTAAAAATTGAACATATTAAGAAAAGGCCAGAGAAAATTTATCATGTCAAAGGAAATGGAATTTTGGTGGTTATTGAAGTGCTTAAACAAAGAGTGAAGGCCATGGCAGCTAAGATAAAGAGCAAAGAAAGATGTACTTCCTACAATATAGGCTCTTTTAACCAAACAGAAAGAGATTATTTGAAAGAAAATTGATGGAAAGGAAAGGAATTACAATAACAAGCCAGATGCAGAAGAGAATAAAACATTCTGAAGTAGCATTTGAGGTATTAAGAAACAATACAACGAAGATAAAGAATCGCTCAAGGATCTGGAGAAAAGGTATGGCAATATTCCACAGGAGGCCTTCCATATGGAAAAAATAAAAAAAACGGCTACCGAAACTACTGAAATGGAAAGAGTNTACTAGAGTTACGAAAGAATATCAGCAAATTAGACCAATCGAACAGAAAACCATTAAAAATTGAACATATTAAGAAAAGGCCAGAGAAAATTTATCATGTCAAAGGAAATGGAATTTTGGTGGTTATTGAAGTGCTTAAACAAAGAGTGAAGGCCATGGCAGCTAAGATAAAGAGCAAAGAAAGATGTACTTCCTACAATATAGGCTCTTTTAACCAAACAGAAAGAGATTATTTGAAAGAAAATTGATGGAAAGGAAAGGAATTACAATAACAAGCCAGATGCAGAAGAGAATAAAACATTCTGAAACCGAAACTACTGAAATGGAAAGAGTTTGGTTGGGAAAAGTGGATGGGTAATGTATGAAAACACTTGATACTGGATACTGTACACGAAAGAATGTCTAAATATCTTCAAGACTGCATGGATACTGAAGAATCGAATTGAATGGTGTCAAAAGAGAGTCTTGTCTCCAATTTTCGGCCCCTTCCCGGCCTTGACATTGTGTGGAAGGCAATGACTGGTATATTTGCTGGAGAAATGTATGACCATCTTTAAACGAAAAGTTCTTGCCAAAAGAATGGAAAGGTTGCAGGTGAAATAGTAGGGGTCATAAAGACCTGCTGCTGATAGATAAAATGATTACCCAAGACTGTAAAAGGAGAATGACAAATCTATGCCTTGCGTGGAATGACTACATCAAGGCATACGATATGGTGACCCAGTCCTGTACATATGATGTCTGGTCTGCAAATATTTAACATAGCTTGAAGCGCGCAGTGACTGATAGCAAACTCTATGAATTCGTGGAAGGTAGAGTTAATATCAGAAACAAATGGATTGGTGAATATAATGGGGGGGGGGGTGAATATCAGGAAAGGGATTTTTCAGAGAGACGTTTTATCCCAAATTTTGAATGTTCCATGTATTATACCATAATCTACATTGTTAAATGGAATGAAAGATGAAAACAAGCTTGGAAAAGCCCACGGCAAGATAAATAATCTTAATATGGATAACTCGAAGCTGTACGCAAAATATGAAAAAGCTTGAGACATTTGTACAGACGGTGAGAATCATTTGTGAACACTTTGTTGTGGACTGGCATTCAAAAGTGTGCATTTGTTAAACTGATGAGATCATATTGTGGAAAGTTCTGGCATGGCTTTACCAAATGGCGCAGAGATACGATCTTTGGAGCAGAGTGAGGAGTATAAACATTTCAGAATTCTTCAGTGTGATCACCTCACGAGCAAAAAATTGAAACAAATAACCGAAAAAGAATACTTCAGTGGGGTAAGAAAGTTCCAAAAAGCAAATCTGGAAAGAATACAATCAAGTGAGAAAATTCGTGAGCAGTAGCAACAGTACGATATAGCGCAGGGGTTGTCAACTGGACAAAGGAAACCTTGAGAGAAATAAGCAGGAAAGCCAGAACCTGCTTACCGCATATGGGTGCATGTATCCACAGGCATATATATATATATATATATATATATATAAATTTTATTGGAAAAAAAAGAGGGCTTAATTAGTATTGAGGATTATATCACCATAAAAGAGAATAGTGGATAAGGCCTTGTAAATTATATAAGCACGAAGCAACAACAATTAATGAAAACGCTTGGAAAGAAAATATCATCAAAGAGAGAGAGAAAGCTCTAAGAAAAAGAAGGGATCAATAATTGAAAACAGAAAAGAATTGTTTGGAGAAATACAATTGCATTCTACTTACTTCAAGGAAACTATAATAGCCATGTTCAACGACTGCCTTTTTATCAGTACTACTTTTGCATGGCTTACCAAAGGCAACGAGTTTTCAAATTATAGACCTATAACTTGCTTAGCTCTCATGTGGAAGTTATTAACAAGCACAGTTTCAGAGGAAGTGTACAAACACCTAGATGAAAACGGACTATTCCCTGAAGAACAGAAAGGTTGTCAAAAATGCTCAAGGGCAACTAAAGACCAGCTACAAAGCCATAATTAAGAGTTGCAAACGGAGGAAAGTTGGGTTGGCAATGGGATGGGTTGAGTACAAAAAGGCATCCGAAATGGTCCCCACTCTTGGATCATGTCACTAAGCGAACGAAGCTGTAAAAAATGACAGAAAAAAAAGAGAAGAAGACAGTTAAGCCAAGAGTTAAGTTAGCCTTAGACTTACTTTGCAGTCCAAAAAAAACAACTACATTCATCGAAGTATTTTTTACAGTGAGGGATAGGGACTACATGAAGATGAAAAGATTGAGAGAAACGAGTCACACGAGAATCAACGAACTTAGCTGATACCGACGTAGAAAGCTCATCAGAATACTTCCCATGATAATACCTACAGAAAAGACAAGCCATATTCCGTCAATGAGGCAAAGATCGAAGAGTAGCAGTAAGATTTTGAACTATCAAGCTAAAAACACGTTTACGAACTCGATCAAGAACATCATGATGAGATGACAGTGCACCTGTCCAGATATGGCAACAGTACTCCATGCAAAGGTCAGACTCTTAATTTCTAGCACGATACAAAGAACCACCCTTTTCAAAAGCAGACTTGCCAACAGATTGAATATGAAAATGAAAAGAGAAATCTTGAGAAAATGAAAAACCAAACATTCTCATTGATGGACATTCCTCAAGAGGAGAAGTAATCTCAAGTGGGTTAACATCAGAATGATATTCCATAAATATTGGAGGGAGGTAAGTGAGCAGATTTCTATTGAACGTCATTAATTGTGTTTCAGCTGCATTGAAAAAAAGGAGCCATTTTCTTCCCTGACACTCTGATGGGAATATTCTAAATATTTCGGAAAACTGAGTGACCTTTCTTTCAAAGAAAAATGGCTGTCTGATCACCATCAGCAATGTTCCTTTCACCTTTGTCTGACCAAGACGAAAAACAAGAGGAAAAAAGGAAAAGACAAAGAAGATGAAAAACACATTAAGAAATAACCAGAAAAACCCCCCGAAATACAGAAGAAATACAACATCAAAATATTTGGTCTTTAAAGGGTTTGCAAAGGATTTGAGAAGTATATAAAGAGTATCAAAATCAGTCGAATACATTCTGGTTAATATTCAACATTACAAAACCAGATCTAAAATGATCCTACAAAATCCAAAGGTGAAACTGACCATAAAGAAATCCTAGTCACAAGCAGTCATGATAACATGCATACTTTTGTTATCAACATACCCAAGTATGAGGGTCGTACATAATACGATAAGCTAAACCATTGAGGATTTTCTCGTACCTTAGGTGCTGGCCAGACTCATTCTGGCTACAGTCACTCTGCGTACAGTCAAGTTTTGAGAAAAACACCTTTTCCCAATTTTGCTGGTCAAACCCCGTCATAAAAAATTTTGATACAGTCACCCACATACCTCCAATTTTATGTATGAATATTAAGAAATTATAAGAAAACAGAAAAAACTTCTTAAAGTGACTCTTCAAGAAAACAACAAATGCCAATGCTTCTTATTCCTTTCCTCTTTCATACCATAGATATTTCCTCTCTATATTTCACTTAAAGTATAGTTTTACTTAGGTATTATAAACAATTTTCAGATTTGAATAAATATATTTCCCATTTGTGAAAGTCGTTCTTTTCATTTTCCTTTGAAATGAGATTGTTTAAACATGTGACTTGCTGAGGTCCTTCATGCATTTTTACAATGATATATCACCGTGAATAAGAGTTTCCTTTCCAGTATGTTACACATTCTGGGAACTTCTCTCAAGTCACATTTCACTTCAAGTCGTATAGTTTGGGGTAATTCCTTTTGTGACTACAACTGGGTTGACTCTATAACGTTTTGCTATTTTTGTATCACTTACAAGTTCAAATCAACAACAATTATGGAACATGGGATGAAATGATAAATGGCAATTATTTAGATTGTTAAAAGTAAATGGCACCAATTAGATGTCAACTTACCAACAACTCCATGGCATACACCCGACAAGATTCCTCCACTCTCATAAACTTGCGCTGATATCTTTTTCAGGTGCTCATTATCGGGTATATCCCACATTGGACCATGTCCACCGGCATAAAACACAATCTGGAAGTTCTTTGCATCTATTTTTTCTGCGGCTGTGGTATTATTTATTTTCTCTTGTGCTTCATTGTCCTCCAAAAACTTTTTACATTCTGTATCATCTTTGAAAGCTTCGGCACTTCCAGGGTCCTGCGAGGATTAAAAACCAATACTCGTAACTATTGCAACCTTTGTGCCTGTCTCAATATGCTAAATAAATTACGTACTGCATTTGTACCCTCCTTCTATGTGTAAAAGACAAAAAAAAATCAGAATTTTGTGCGCTTCCTGTATGTAGGCAGTCGTGTACTTTACTACCACGATTACCAAAATGCATCAAGGGCATTGAATGCTGGCAACAGATAGCTCATGAATTGGGGCATAACCATCAGAAGCTCAACGGTGAAATGAGTTAGGTCTTGGCCTACTAGACCTATCGATGTTGTCAGATCCATAGTCTCTTTTCATTCGTTTCTCACAGTCTTGATTTCCAATATATTTGTTACAAACCCCGCCACCGTTTCTCTATTTTCGATTCTGATACACCAAAACGACACGAGATAATCATTTTCAAAGCTATATACGAGAGAACCGATTCCACATGATCGACACAACAAGCAATAGTTAACGTTCTGCCGTGGAAATGCAGCTATGGCAAATATGGCAGGGCGTCCAAGTCTCACTCTGATTTTAACTCTCTTACTTTTCTTAGCCCCTGATTGTTTTATGCCAATTTAGGCATGTCAGAATCAAAATTGGTCGTGAAACAAGAATAACGAGTCATTTTCAAGTTTTTACTGCTTATGTTTCACTCTAAATACAGAAAAAGCCTGAAACAACTGTATTCTTTAACTAAAAAATACAATGGATTCCTATTAACAAATGCCATATTCCTTTTTTCATAGTGATACCAAACAAAGTACTTTATTTAGTTCTTCTCCTTTTCAATCTCTTTTTCTTTACTTTGAATGCCTGAGTGTATCAAGAGGCCCGAACGTGTCCTTTTTTGTTTTAAAATTCTTTTGTCGTCAAAATTTAAACCAACAATCGAAAAAAAGGGATACAAAATTAAAATTTTTGCACTTACGTTTTAGAAACTATCATTTTCGGGTACAGTTTTTCATTCGAGGCGCTGTCCTGAAACAATATTAGCTCTCGCAAACCTCAATGTTGAAAGCTTATTCTTGCACATCTAAAGTAAAGTTATACCCTCACCCTCTATCCTTTAAGGTCACTATCGTCGGGCATCATACCACAATCATGTACAGTGGGTAAAGGTTTCAAAAGAACGTTGGTCCCTGAGCTCTAAATGTGTGACAGGGACGTGATGTCCCATGATAGGGACTTCAGGAATGAACAGCACACTATTTATAAAAGACATGTTTGCTAAAATGATCTGATAAGGACTAAGGCCCATAGCTCAGTTGGTACAGCATGAGTACAGTTCGGTGCAGACATATATTTCTATGCATGAGTGTATGTATGTGTGATGTACATCAAGGTTACCTGGAGAAAGCAAAAAAACTGGACTAATCATATCTACAGAGCGTTTACCGAAAGGTGAGTAGAAGGAAACTAAGGAAGAGACAAAAGAAGATTGAACATGCTGATGAAAAAGCGGCCAAAAAGATCTATTCTGGAAAGCCTAACAAGTGTAATGCATGTCATCGACAGAATACTCAAGAGGAATTTGTGCTTCGGCGTAACAAGATATACGCTATTATATATATATATATATATATATATATATATATATATATATATATATAAGATAAGATAAAACACGAAAAATAAGAACTGTGATTGCAACTAATAGTTTCATGATATTTCGATCATCAAACATCGTGTAACTATTAGTTGCAATCATAGTTCTTATTTTTCGTGTTTTATCTTATCTTATATTGCTCTGCTATATGCATTGAGCACTTTTTGATACGAATACACAATATTACATATATATATATATATATATATATATATATTATTTATCTACTTGATAATATTTAAACAGGTTAAATCGTAATCAGTAAATAAAGAATATCACTGTTCCCCCTACGCGACCTGTTATAGAAAAAACAAACAAAACAAAAACCGAAAACAAAAAACAAAACAAAAACAAAAATAACAGAAACAAAAAGAAATCAAAAGCAAAAAACAAGACGTATATACAGTATTATCTAATACTTATGTTCTGTATATTTATACATCATATCATTATTTAAAATTTATTTTTATTTATGTATATTCTAATACAACTCATTTTTTTAAATAGCAAGAATGGTACATTTTCTTGACGTTTTTGAAGCACATTTTTCATTTCAATTCTGTACACACTTCATGAATACACCCGCAAAATCGAGGAGTAAATTAAATAAATGCACCGGGAAGCATTGGCGGAAAATAAGGCAGTGGTGTGTTCTCTTCACCCTCTTGTAGAAGATTTTGAGAAAAAAAGTACAAATCAGAAAAAGCTGACTACCATAAAAAATCAGGAAGGGGCGGAGGGGAGGGAGGGGCAGAATTCGTTTCAGACGGAAAAAACGCCATGATATCTGAAAACACTATATAGGAAACAAAACAATTGTGTTAACGACGTCTCTCAAAGAAGTTTTAACAGGTTTCTCAGTCAATGGCATTTATACACTTTGATACATTTATTTTGCCTTAAATTACTGCATTAAAAACATAAATTGGTCAGCTTAACAAAATCATAGTTCACTTCTTAAAAATTCACAAAAAAACTTCGCTAAATCTCTTCGTAACGAATATTAACTTTAAGCATAGATCTGAGTCACCCACCCCACCCTAATTACAAACGAATATTTTGAAGAAAATAAAGCTTTGAGCGTCACAGAAAATATATTACCATTGGAGCTTTTCCTCCTTTAGGACTGCAGAATGTGACTGTGAAATTGGCATCTTTGAAAATGTAATAGGGATGAGCTACCTCAGGAAGATACCAACCAGTCTTTTGACCGGTATTGCCTAGCTCATCCCAACTTGTAACAACAAAAAGAACAGCCACCATTGCTATAAAACCAAAAAAAACACAATGAAACATTATTAAGCTACACTTTAAACTTGGAAATAAAATGCGTTAATTTTTATACCATCAGTCATGAAGAATAACGATGAGGCAATGGAAAAATTGGCCTTTGAACTTTGTTTGTCTTTTGTGAACTATTAAGCAAAACAAAAAATAGCAATGGCAATCAAGTTGGAAAGTCAGAGCAGCCTGTAAAAGGAGGATTTATTGACTCTTTTGTAGGAGATATGATCAAAATTTCAGAGGTATTATTATCAGGAAAATGGACACCACTAAGCAATAAAGTTGGGTGCAAAGCATGGAGAGCTGTAGACAGCGAGAAGAGAGTCGGGCAAGTGAATACAAACAAAGGAGGAAATAGCAAAAGCACAACTGTCATATACTACATTCCTCCCCAAATGATTGACTTTTAATAAAATCAAATTCTTCGATTCTATGTAGCAGACATGGTTACCACAACCAGGTCTGTTATATTTCGCCACAATCGTCATTCAATTATTTTCATCACGGAGATATCTGACAGGCTTTCTGAGATTTTGTTCTGGCCTGTCTCAATCAGGTGGCCGTTCCTTTTTGTTTACATTGGCCGTTTTTTACTCGACGATACCCGTAGAGAGATGTTCGGTGGTTCCGCAGTTTCTGAATCGGATTTGGGTTTCTGAGTTGGTCTGGTCTGCATGCTTAATGTCGCCCATTGCTGCTTCAACTTCTACAAGCACAACGGGTATTTGGTTACAATTTGATGTGGCTGTTGAAAGACTTCTAAGGCTTTGGTGTTCCTTTCCTTGGGTTTTGTGACAGGTATTTTTATCTGTTTTGTAAGTGGTGTATCTCTTTACATGAACCTATCTACGAATATACCACATTATCCTGATGATCACAAAGTTGGGCATTTTTCGCGAGTACTTTATCAACGGTGTAAAGTTTATTTCCGTACTCAGTAGTAAGTTTGTTTTCCGTTTCTAAGTTTTTCGACAAGACTGTGTCTTCACTACGAGTGTCACTGATTAAGTCATTAGGGCTTTTATCGACATATGCTCTGATGCGTGCTTTCTGATGATTTTAGTTGACTTTCTGTCCATTTTTGTCGATTTTGGAATACGATGTTTTGCTGGCTGACCAAATATCATTGCGTACAAGGTGCCGAAATGTAAGTGAGGGTGGTTCATCGTAGGCGACCATACCCTCTCGCAAAAAAGTAATTTGTATTTTTTTGTTTTTGTTACAGTCTAGTATTGTTGATGGCCTAGGTGAACAATTTTTTTATGAAGATATCGGAATGACAATGCCAGAACCTGTCAAAACCAAGTTCTGGTTAACTGGCAAGCCTTTGCAACATTGGAAAAATGGACAAACTTCTTTTGACTGACTGTCCCATGTATGATGCTGTCAAATACATAACTTTGGAAAGCAAAACATCCGTTTGTAACATCAGATAATTTATGAGAAGGAAGAGGTTTTCTGTATTGTGTGGCCTACAATCATATTAATGAAGTCCTCATCAGCTTGAGCAGGAAGTGCTTAAAAATAAGTCAACCTTCAGCCAAAGTACTATCTGGACGACAACTCACTGAGTTTCCTTGGCCAAAAACATCTCTCTCTCTCTCTCTCTCTCTCTCTCTCTCTCTCTCTCTCTCTCTCTCTCTCTCTCTCTCTCTCTCTCTCTTCAGGTATCAGGTCTGCTCGCGCAGACATCGATGACCATGGCTCTCCAGTTTTCTCTGCTTTCGGTCATTCTGAT
>RDPX01000030.1:2798215-2842410 GCA_003991215.1 Morbakka virulenta
GAAGCTTGTTATTCAATATTCCATTTTGCTCCTTTGACAACCCACTAGATCATTGTAAAGTCTTCTGAAAGGGGAATGGAACAAAACGATTAAAAGTCCCTCACTGTAGGTAGAGGTTGACAGAGTTGAGAATCTAAATGAATCAGCCAAATGATTCAAGTCTACAATCCGGGACAAAAAGCGAATTTTTTAGAACTTACTACGCTAAATAGGTGGGCAATTGCCTCCTCCCTCCAGTGATTAAGAACCTGTAAAAGTTTTGGAAAATAAAGACATGCCAAAATGAAGGAATGACTTGCCAATAGAACCCGATTAAGAAAGTAGCACCGATAACTCACCTATCAAGAAAGATGGCTTCGAATCACATTTGCACTTCTTTGAATTCCAGTCGGTGCAGCTTGTTTTGCTTTAAAAACATTGAAAAAATTCAATAAATTTAACAAAATTTGAAAACAGTAACATTTTGTATGCTGAAGCACAATACTGATAAAAATAGTGCAAAACTGCTCTATTTTGCTACTGAATCTGAGAGCAATGGAAGGCCATTGTCGTGTTTTCTAAGGTTCTTAGTTTAGTTTAAAGAATTCCCCACTAATAAATAAAAATATTCAACTTTTTAACATGGAATCAAACACTTACAAGAGAGGGGAAAACCGCATGGTTTTAATCAAAGTGGAAGTTTAGTGCGCATGTGTGACAATCCTATCGGATGTACAAAGGAAACCACTCAGGCAAAATACAAATTTCAGTATAGTATGAAACAGTCTCTTTAAGTTCATTTCTTTTCAAATCGTTTTTTGAAAGATTCTTTGGATATCATTTAGCTTTTTAATATGAATGATCGATCATTTGTTGATATAAATGATGCTTGGACTATTAGTGTTAATTAAAAAAATACGTTTTAGAGCACACTGGCATTGCCTTCCTGGCTATTCCTATACTCATGTGTTCTACATCTCCATTGTACTGTTAGAAAAATAGATAACTAGCGGGCTGGGGGTACGAAAATCATTGAACCAGCTTCCAATTAGGGCCACGTAATCTTTGTTTTCACTTGTTTTCCTTGATGATCCCAGATCCTGTCCTTCAAAAGAGATTTAGATACAGTTTTAATCACTTTTTCACTTGTTAATGTTTATTTTGCGGGTTGTGACTACCGTGTGATAAGTAATTTTTTCTGCGAAATAAAAGAATGGGGAAAAAAAAATTAAATCAATGAAAAATAAAGCCGAAACTGAAGAAAAGCAGAAAAAGTGTAGTCAGAAAGAAATCTAGTACGACAAAATAAAAATTCAGAAAAATACAGCATGCCAAACCTAAAAAATGGTAGAGCATTAAGATGTATGTTATGTGTTTAAGGGTAATGTAAGCATAAAAGTATTAGTATTTTTGAACGCTCAGGTACATTGAAAGGTAAATATTTATTATCATCTCACAATCTTGCCAAATGATTCACTTGCAACATTATCAAAGATGATAATGATAATTCTCTTTTTCTTTGTTCACTTCCTTACTTTCCTTTCTTTCCTTTTATTTCACTTGTTACTTTTATAACAGACTTTGGTGGATCCTTATAACTTTAGCCTAAGATAAGAGGATTAGCTGTAGCAATATCTTTTAAATCTTGTATCCTTTCCCTCAAATTTTTCCGGTTGTAGATGACTGAACTATCTCCTAATCTTCCCTGCGTGAAACAGTGAAAGCAAAAAAATCAATTCTCTCAGGCTAACGCTTGTTTACCCAAAAGGGTAGTAGCCGACAGGTCTTGCACAAAAATCGAGAGGAGGTTTTACTTTTACAGGAGTAATATTACCTACTGGGAAGATTTTAGTGCCTATAAGTTCTTTAGGGGGTTGTTATTTTGGTACCTTTTACTGTCTTTTACTGTAAACGTGGTTATTAACACCTGGTACTTGATCAAATGCCTTATTTTAGTGAAGTACCTCTGGCTGCCCTCTACATTGGATGATCTATGCTGGCAGAAGTTTAATCTTCCAGTAGGTCAGCCTATGTCAGAAAGATCAATGGTTGGAAGATTTGCTATAATTTGTTTGTCTACAGGAATAAACTCAGGTGATGAGAAACCAAGACTTTGTAGGAAGATGGTCTCATTGAGGGAGAAAAAGCTTTTCAGAGAGGTTCATTGGCTCTCACAACACAATGTTATTCTGTCACAGTTTACTCTAGTCATGCAATACGAACATTTATATTTGGTTTATTTTTAACCAGCACTATGCTTATTTTGGCTATTAAAAACATGATTGTGTTCAAAATATATACTCCCCAAAGGCATCCTTTGCTACCGGTTGAAGCAAGTAGGTAATATATTAGATTACCTCCAAGCAAATTAGGGAACGTAACATATTGGAAATAAAGGAGAAAATACTGAAAAAAGTACAGTAAAGGAACGCTTTTGAAAGCAACTTTAATATTTTGACTTTCACCCTTTGACGTCAACATTTAAACCCTAGTTATAAAAAAGGAAATATACACTTCTCAGGTGAAAAACATTACTTGGTTGTTATTATTAGCGTATTAGACCACCGTAAAAGGTTAAGAGAATTTACTTTTAATTACGAGGGACGAGTAAGCACTAGTCAAAGGTATTAACAGATATTTCAATACAAAGCCATGTATACTTTGTAGACAAAGTGAGGATATCTGTCTAAACCTATATTGACATAGCTGTTAAGATTAATAATTCCTGTTGACATCATTTCCCCTATAATTTAAATCATAAGACCCGTTTTACAAAGCCATAGGTTTTGAAGCTGGAATATGTCATTATTTAAGTCATAAATTCTAATTTACGATACCGGTAAATTTTTGAAAATTATGGAACAAGTACCATTCAAAAGCCAACTCCCAGCCATTACAAACATATCTGTATTTTCTCTTTGGAAAAATAAAACTTACCTATATTAGCCTTTACCTGTATAGCTTCTTGGACTTAAAAATTTTTTTTTCTTTGAAAGCGCTATAGTTTATGAATAAGAAAACTAAATTACCTTGTTGAAAGAAGTTGACGACATGATATTCTGACGACACTGTATTGATAGCTGAAAGTGAAGTGGATTTGCAGAACATCTTAAATAAAGTAGTGTTAGAAAGCGAAAAGAAAGAACTCTAGATTAACATCAAGAAAACAGAATGTATGGTGATATCAAAGAAAAGTGTATCCCCAAAGTGTACTTTAACTATCAATGGAGAATTTGTAAAGAATGTTAAAAAGTTTACTTATCTTGGTAGTTTGATAACATCAGATGGAAGATGTGTGAATGAAATAAAGGAACGAATCACTTTAGCGAAGGATGCTTTTAGTAAAATGAGTTTAGTTTTCAAGAACAGGCAGCTGCAGGTAAAAACTAAGATTCGAGTCCTAGAATGTTATGTGTGGTCTGTTTTGCTTTATGGGTGTGATGCTTGGACCATCAATGAAAGCATGAAGAAACGAATAGAAGCAGTGGAAATGTGGTTCCTGAGAAGAATTCTTAGAATATCTTGGACTGACAAAGTGAGCAATGAAGTGGTATTAGAGAGAGCAGGAATGAAAAGAAAGTTGATGAAGGTAATTAGAAAAAGACAACTGCAGTTTCTGGGTCATGCAATGAGATGTGAAGGAATGGAAAACTTGGTGTTAACAGGGNTAATGTAATGGTTTCAAATCACGTTAAAAAAAAAATTTAAACCAACTTTTAAAACTTCCTTTGTAATTAATATATTTTAATCTTACAATATCACATAACAATATTACATATAAGTAAGTATGTACCCATTGTGGAAATAGTTAGTACGTATTCGAAAAATGATGCCGACCCAAAACTAGCGATAACTAAAAATCTATGTTAGTCACATTCCTTCTTTTAGTCAAAATTTTTTCTCAAAAGTAGTAGTGAGATCGACTGTAATGCGTCTAATGTTCTCTTTCGTTTCCTTTAATGCAGCCATGCCAAACATGCGCCCCATCGTAGGCACGCTTGCGCCCCTCACAAATTATCTTCCTTTCTCCCTTAGCTCATTGGCAGACCCTTACCTGTATGCGTATCAACGGGCAGAAATCAAAGCTTTGACATCGATTTCTACTTTTTCAGACGCTAAGAGAATGACATAGTTGAAAACGTACTAATATCGTTCGATGATTGTTCGATTTCTAAGAAATGGCTCGACGAGAATTTTGAATTGAATTTGAATTTTCAATGAGTTTATAACTAAGTCAACAGAATGCATTTAAACTCTGTATCACGCGATGCCTCTCCAGCATTTCCGGTGAGTAGAATTTAGGTTACAAATCTATTTTGTAATTTTCAATAACTCAAATATTCACATTAGATACGAACAGAAAATCTTCATTTCCTGGGGCCTATTTTTGTAACGGAAAATATGAATCGAGAAATACATTTAACAGAGTGCAAGAATAAGGTTATTTATCTTTTTCCTTTTTTCTATTAGTATCTTAATTAGTACGCAATAAATATTTTTATCAGTCTTTCATTGATATTTTCTTTATTTAAGTTTCGAGATTGTACTTCAAAATGTATAGTGCTCCAAAGAAAGCTGAACGAAGAAGGGCGGGTGTTTCAAGAAAAATTGGAATTACAGTATTTTTGCACAGCAGTGAGTGGAAAGATACTTTGTTTAATTTGCAACAGCCACCTTTGTACACTGAAAGTCTACAACGTAAAAAGGCATCATGAAACGAACCGTATATCTTATAACAAATATGAAGGGCCAATGCGTGTTTCAAAACTTTAGGAATTGAAGGCCAACTTGACACAGCAACAGACCTTCTTCACGAAAATTGAGAAAGAGAATGTTGCCTCCATTACTGCCAGCTATGGACTCAGTCGAATGATTACCACGAATGGGAAATCCTACACTGAAGGAGATTTCATAAAATAGTGTCTTGTAAAAACGGAAGAAATTATGTGTCCAGAAAAAGCGCACTTGTTCAAAGATATTTCATCGCCCAGAAACACTGTTGCTTAACGGATTGATGACATGTCAAGTGATTTGAAGCAACACGTAAAAGCCGAATCACTAAAATTTGAACAATTCTCTCTTGCAATTGATGAGACCGTTAATATCACTGGAATAGCACAACTTGTAGTCTTCATCAGGGTCTGTGACAACGACTTTAACATTTATGAAGAACTGATTGAACTGATCCACATGCATGACACTATAACAACTCAGGACATATTTGAGAAAGTTGAACAGGTTTTTTATGAGTATGCGCTTGATTTGAGCAAACTTGCGTGCTTATCTACCGATGGTGCAGGGAATATGGTTGGTAGACATAATGGTGTTGCAGCCAAGTTACAAACAAAAATGCGCAATTTACGTCCGGTTTCGACATTTGCACATTTTCACTGCATTATTCATCAGCAAAATTTGTGTTCAAAGATTCTAAATTTAAATCATGTGCTGAGTTTAGTCACAACGACCGTGAACTTTATCAGAGGTCGTTCTCCCAACCATCATCAGTTCAGACAGTTGTTGAAGGATCTGGATAATGAGTTCACCGATGTTCCATTCTATACAGGAGTGCGCTGGTTATCATGCCACAAAGTGTTGAAAAGATTTTATTTGTTGAGACAAGAAATAATAATATTTTTGGAGATGAAATGTCGAAGCACCGATGAATTGAAATATGAGAGTTGGCTGTAAAGGATCTGGCTTTTGCTGTGGACATTACTGCACATTTGAATGGTCTCAATTCAAAATTTCAAGGTAAATACCAGCTGATCACTGCTTTATATGATGATGTCAAATGTTTCGTTTTGAAGCTGAAATTATGGAAGTCTCAACCTACTAGTGAAAATTTGGTCCATTTTGCTACATGCAAAGGATTGGAAAACAGTGTTGATACGAAGTCTCCATTGAGTTTTGCCAAGTATGACACTCACTTGGAATCATTATCAAAATAGTCCGAGAAAAGATTTAGTGATTTCGCATCTTATGAACGCCAGTTCGCATTATTTTCAGGAACATTTCGTTTTGATGTTGCTGAAGCTGAAGAAAACCTGCAAATGGAACTATTAGAAATTCAATCGGGTTCCTCACTCAGATCAAAATCTTTGGAAGTGAGAATACCGGATCTCTTTTCATACCTTCCGAAAAGGTTTAGAAAATTTAGAAAATTTACCACAAGAATCATGGCAATGTTTTGCTCCACGTATTTGTGTGAACAATTATCTTCTTTCATGAAATCAACAAAGACATCTCAAAGAACAAGATTGACTGATCAACATTTGTCATTCCTCATCAAACTCGGCACTACACAGAAATTTCAACCACAAATACAAAAAATTGTCAAGAAAAAGAGATGCCAAGCCTCAGGGAAAAACAGTTAAAATCTTTGAATTCTTGTTGATGAATGTCAGTTTGGAATTTATGTATAATGCATTTTTTGCTATTGCATTAAAATAGATGAAGATCGTCAAAACTTTCGTTATATTCTTTTGTTGAACTACAATATACATGTACATTATTACTTGAATTTGCCCATGTGTTTCTAAATTGAAAAATAAATCGCAAAAATTCTTATTTAACGTGTTTAACCATTGAAGCCCTCATGACAATACAAATTGACTCCTGTGACCCTGAGGCGACTTTGAGTTTGACATGCCTGATTTAGGGTTCTCTTTTATTTTCAATAGGAAGTATTGGTATATCAACCACAAAATTTTCAAGACTGGATACCAGGCTAGTCTCCCTGTAGGCAAGGTTTTTACATCCATGCCTTGCATAATCTTCGTATAACCTGAAATATACTTTATGGAATATAACCTAACAAGATCGTTTAGGTTCTCGCAGCATCCAGTCACAACAAAACATTTGTGAGAGTACTGGTTCAAGACTAAAATACTTCAGTGCCTATGTTAACAACAAATAACAAAAGTTTGCCAACGATTTTTTTAAACAAAATAAAAAATGGTTTAATACTTTATCGTGTAATTTCCTGCTAATGAGTCTTTGCTCACTTTTAACTAATGTTGAATCCATAGGCCCCTTAAGCAAGTTACGATTGATTTTATTTCACTGTTAATGACTTTCACACAGTCAAAGTGACTAGACCAACCAGTATCTAAAATTTTCTTCAGCATGACTCATTTTAATTTTTTTAATGGTTAAGAACCTCACAAGGCATAGTGCCACCAGGTATATAGAAGTGTGAAGAAATGACAGAAAAGTAGAAAACGAAAAAAAAAAGGTTAAGCCAAGAGATGAGCTAATGTCATACTTGAAAACATTCAAGTCGTATGGTGTAGGAAAGCACCCAAAACATAGAGTTTTATAATCTTGCTGTCCGAGGGAAAAACCTACAATCACAAAAAAAATTATTACAAGGGAAAACAACCACTGTAACATCAGTAGTAGTCGTAATAGTTGTAGCAGTAGTAGTAATAGTATTAGCGGTAGTGATGGTAATGGTGGTTGGGGTGGCGGTAGCACTCTTTATGTTTCTTACTGTCTAGGGTATAAATACAGTGTATTTAGCTGTATATTTATTCAGTGTACAAATATACAATTAACAATAAGTAACTCGAATGCTCTTGTATTAAATGATAACACAACATTGATAACAAATTGGTATTAACGACAGCGGTGATGGAGGTCAAATGAAAATGAGATGGTGTGCACTAATAAGGAGAAGGTCTAAAATTATTTTAAGAACGACTTTGGAGTCATTCTAAATGAAAAGCAAAAGGTACAAATCATTGAGATATGTCAGGAATTATGGAGGTTAATTATCATTGGAACAAAAGTACTAAATAGGATATCAGCTCATCAAAAACCCCGACCGAACAATAAAGCAACCAAACAGAGAAAGATCCATTGTACAAGAGCATCAAAGACTTAATAAGACCTACAGTAAAACGAAAACATGTTTTGTCAAAGTTTATCTTTTTCAAGTAAAAGCTCACCATGACAGCCATTTAAAAACACGTGGACGTCATGGTTTTCTCATTAAAAACATGAAAGAAAGAGAAATTCTACTGCCTTCTTAGTGTCTATATTTGCCAATTGCAAATCCTTGTTTCCAGAAAAAGAAAGAGTCTTTTATTACTAAAAAAGTGACATCTACACAAAATCAAATCGACTACATAATTATGATAAAATACAACACATCATCAGTCTTAGGCTGTAAATTAATTCTAGGCAAAGCTGCTATATAGCAATACAAATGACGTGTAACGTACTTTTGCTAGAAGACAAAAAAACCCACAAGAACATAACTGTATAGAAAAGGAGTAGATCGTAGATTATAAAAGTGAGAAAAATATAGGTTCAAGAAAAAGGTACGAAGACTTTTAAACATCTCATCTATTTAAGCACTAATCTTGTCGAATATATTCTGATGACTTGAAAGATCTGATAACACTGGTCAACAAAAAAAAATTTTTTCTCTGTAACATGAGTCATATTAGCTTTTTCTAACTAAATATGACGCTCGGATTTCAAATCTGAAGTCCATTTTTCTCTATCATATCAGGATTTTTTTCTATGGGACATCACCGATTTGATGAAAACAACCTTTTCGGCAAAATCTCCCAAAAATGGAATGATAACAAAATTTCCTAAAAAGTAGATAAATGCTGTGGGAACCTTGTACTCAATTTGACCTGTCCCTTTAGAAACCAGGGCAAATTAAATAATATATCAATGTACTTTCGTTTCGACTCAAATTAGGAAGTCCAATACAGAAATTCCATGCTATCATGAATAGTGGGTCACCTTTGCATGTATGACATACGAGACTTTATGAAAGTAATGTCTGTAGCAGAGAAAGTACTGCTTTAAGCCTATTAAAGCACTCAAGTAAAAACAGGCAGACAATATTCTGAATGCAAATAATATAATTCAGCAAACACTGCAAAGTACTGCTAATCTAACGTGTACATGAACACTCCATGTACGAATGCAATACGAAGTACATTACAAGTGTACATGTATAACAAATGTAAGCGTGTTTTAGGTATTTACAAGTGTAATGTAGGTCAGTGAATAAATACATTCCAAAGAATTCAGTCACTGCATAATACCGAGGTCTTATGCAGTGCGGATACGAATCTTATACAGATTCACAACTCAAAAAGCCTTCTTACTGTTCTGTTTTGGACGTTAGTAATGTCTCGCTTCAGGAACCAGCAATAGTCTCCAAGCATAGCTGCATCACAGCGCAATTGATAGCTATGTTCCAGCGTTGCGATTGTCTGGTGGAAATGCTCTCTGTGCTCGTCACTGACAGCTCCGAGGTTATCCGGGAAGAAATTTAGATAGGAGTGAAGATAGTGGAGCTTGATTGACNATCTATTTAAGCACTAATCTTGTCGAATATATTCTGATGACTTGAAAGATCTGATAACACTGGTCAACAAAAAAAAATTTTTTCTCTGTAACATGAGTCATATTAGCTTTTTCTAACTAAATATGACGCTCGGATTTCAAATCTGAAGTCCATTTTTCTCTATCATATCAGGATTTTTTTCTATGGGACATCACCGATTTGATGAAAACAACCTTTTCGGCAAAATCTCCCAAAAATGGAATGATAACAAAATTTCCTAAAAAGTAGATAAATGCTGTGGGAACCTTGTACTCAATTTGACCTGTCCCTTTAGAAACCAGGGCAAATTAAATAATATATCAATGTACTTTCGTTTCGACTCAAATTAGGAAGTCCAATACAGAAATTCCATGCTATCATGAATAGTGGGTCACCTTTGCATGTATGACATACGAGACTTTATGAAAGTAATGTCTGTAGCAGAGAAAGTACTGCTTTAAGCCTATTAAAGCACTCAAGTAAAAACAGGCAGACAATATTCTGAATGCAAATAATATAATTCAGCAAACACTGCAAAGTACTGCTAATCTAACGTGTACATGAACACTCCATGTACGAATGCAATACGAAGTACATTACAAGTGTACATGTATAACAAATGTAAGCGTGTTTTAGGTATTTACAAGTGTAATGTAGGTCAGTGAATAAATACATTCCAAAGAATTCAGTCACTGCATAATACCGAGGTCTTATGCAGTGCGGATACGAATCTTATACAGATTCACAACTCAAAAAGCCTTCTTACTGTTCTGTTTTGGACGTTAGTAATGTCTCGCTTCAGGAACCAGCAATAGTCTCCAAGCATAGCTGCATCACAGCGCAATTGATAGCTATGTTCCAGCGTTGCGATTGTCTGGTGGAAATGCTCTCTGTGCTCGTCACTGACAGCTCCGAGGTTATCCGGGAAGAAATTTAGATAGGAGTGAAGATAGTGGAGCTTGATTGACATTCTGCATCCCATTTGACGGTAGTGGTGCAGGAGATCACCAATCAGCTTCTTGTAGTTAGTGGCTGGCTTGTTGCCGAGGTTGTTTTCGACTACAACCTTGAAAGCTTTCCATGCCTTAAGCTCCACCCTATTCATCGTGCATGCCAACAAAGATCTTGCCTTTAGCTTAGCTTCACTGATGCAAGGAAACTTCTGCTGCAGGAAGCGGAAAGCTGCTCCATTCTTGTCCAGTGCCTGTACAAACTGCTTCATAAGTCCAAGTTTGATGTGCAGAGGAGGAAGTAGGACATTTCCTTGTTCAACCAGAGGAGAGTGTTGCATGTTGTACTTCTCTGGCACGAGACTAAAGCGCCTGGACCACTTCTTCTGCTTGTAGTGTTTCTCACCTGCTCTGCTGTCCTACAAGCAGAGGAAACAGGAATGGTTGATGTATCCACTTTGGAGGCCCAACACTAGAGCTACAGCTTTGAGGTCATCACAGATCTTCCACTTGTGTTCCGAGTACTTGATGGCACAAAGCAGCTCCTTCATTGCTTCGTGTGTTTCTTTCATTCCAACGGCATGAGCAACTGGTATCGGTGGATGTAAGTTGCCATTGTGTAACAGTACAGCTTTTAGGCTCAACACAGATGAGTCTATGAACAACGTCCATTCTGTCGAATTATGCCCAAGTCCAAGAGCATACAGCAACCCTTGTACATCAGTGCAATGGCACAGTAGACCGGTCTTTGTGAAAAACTGGGAAAATTCCTGATCACGATAACGAAATGCAGAAATCTTAGCATTCGGATCCAGAAGGTTCTACTCTCGCAATCGGGAAGTGAGCACTTCAGCACGTTACTTCGACAGAGCAAAATCCCATTCTACGTCATTCAGCTTTGGGTGTGTGACAAGATGAGGCTCAGATGCTTGTATTCCCGATGCAATGGATGCATCGCGGCTGACACTAATAACAGTTTCGTTACTTTCAGATGAGCTGACCCTCTTCTGGGCTGAGGATGGAACCGGCAGGTCAACGTTGTGAAACACGACGTTGAACGGAACGCACGTCGGGATACTGGATGGTCAGATTTGACGTCCTTGAAAAGCCCGATATCTTCGTGAGACAGAAGTAGCAGTCTGTCACATGATCCCTTGGCTCTCGCCAGACTGCAGGCACTGCAAATGATATTCGCCTACGCTTACCACTGGGTCAGCTTATTAATGCCGAATAACAAGAGATACAACAGCTTTGAGGAGTCCAAGGTTTGTCTTGACCGTCTGCAACACAATCAAAGTAGTTCTTTTACGCATTGCAGAAAGCTGTACTAAGGTACCTTCGCTGCGATTGAGGAGTATATTTTCCACGAGCATAACAAAAGTTATCAGGGTTGTTTTTGCATCCTTGCCGAGGGGGCATCCTGGTAAAGTATGAAGCTGACACTACTTACAAGGTGCTCAAAATACTATAACGTCAATCACAAGTGTATGCACCCAAGTAGAAGCTAATGGTGGCCTTCCATCTAAAATAATCTACCTTTAGGTACACACCTTGGTGTTATCTCTCAGGGAATATGTTTACATGAATTGATGGATGCATTGTCTTTGTATCCTACCTAAGCGTTACATAATATGTAAAAAATTAACCTTTGCCAGTGCCGCAAGCATAAACAACAGTTCCCTTGTTCTATGATGTCAAAACTAAGCTTTATTCTGCTTTGACGTTTGTGTGTGCCACAGCTTCCCACACTCATTGGAAAATGAACAGCGTGCTTACATGTTAGGAGTTTATTGTTCAAGACTTCGCATTGCGTAATAATTGCACCATGGTGTGAGTGCACAGGGACGTAAACTCGGAATCCAGAATCTCCTGTCACTGACGCAATGCAGATGTCGCTAGTCTATTGACATTTTAGCACCTGTGAAACCCTTTTTGGAACAGATGCTTTTGTTGGTCCAAAGGACGAAAATTACCGGGTAGTTAAAATTTGTTAAAAATAATTAAAATTCAATTTTTGAAAAAATTCTGACGTGATGGAAAAAATTGAAATGCAGATTCGTGCTCAGCACCCCAGAATTGACCAGAATGTGTACAAGAAGCTCATGTTACAAAAATGCTGTTGACCAGTGTAATCTTTAAAGTTTCTGTTCCTTCCGAAGAATGAGAAAGTCACTTCAGGATAACATAAATTGGATCGAAGTGGGTTGATATAATTTTGTTGTAATCTGTTACAAAAGTATTATTGATTCATTTTTGTGTCAATTTAAACAAATGAGTTTGACTAAAATTCGTGTTTCTTTTCGGGTGCAGAAATGTAGAGCAAGGGGCTATTATGATTCGTTCAGGAGACTTTACTTGTTCTTCTGGCTGCAGCCAACCTGTTTGAAATAGCTAGCAGAAAAACATGAGGTGTTTACATTAGTCTAATATTTACCTATAAGTCCGTCTGATTGCTATGGAAATGACTTTAAAATGACCTGAAGGAGAAATGGTTGTTAAGGTAAAGACCGATGGATAATAAATGATAATAATAATAATAATGGAAACTTTTTATTTTTTCATCTGAACATATACAATTACAAACCTCACTAATCAAGGTAGTTTGCATTGGCTTGCCTATTTAACAAAATCAAAATTAAATATTTTACTAACAAAATCAATAAAGCGACAATAGTTCAGGGCTGGTCCANTTGCCAATTGCAAATCCTTGTTTCCAGAAAAAGAAAGAGTCTTTTATTACTAAAAAAGTGACATCTACACAAAATCAAATCGACTACGTAATTATGATAAAATACAACACATCATCAGTCTTAGGCTGTAAATTAATTCTAGGCAAAGCTGCTATATAGCAATACAAATGACGTGTAACGTACTTTTGCTAGAAGACAAAAAAACCCACAAGAACATAACTGTATAGAAAAGGAGTAGATCGTAGATTATAAAAGTGAGAAAAATATAGGTTCAAGAAAAAGGTACGAAGACTTTTAAACACCTCATCTATTTAAGCACTAATCTTGTCGAATATATTCTGATGACTTGAAAGATCTGATAACACTGGTCAACAAAAAAAAATTTTTTCTCTGTAACATGAGTCATATTAGCTTTTTCTAACTAAATATGACTTTCTCTATCATATCAGGATTTTTTTCTATGGGACATCACCGATTTGATGAAAACAACCTTTTTGGCAAAATCTCCCAAAAATGGAATGATAACAAAATTTCCCCAAAAGTAGATAAATGCTGTGGGAACCTTGTACTCAATTTGACCTGTCCCTTTAGAAAGCAGGGCAAATTAAATAATATATCAATGTACTGTCGTTTTGACTCAAATTAGGAAGTCCAATAAAGAAATTCCATGCTATCATGAATAGTGGGTCACCTTTGCATGTATGACATACGAGACTTTATGAAAGTATTGTCTATAGCAGAGAAAGTACTGCTTCAAGCCTATTAAAGCACTCAAGTAAAAACAGGCAGGCAATATTCTGAATGCAAATAATATAATTCAGCAAACACTGCATAGTACTGCTAATCTAACGTGTACACGAACACTCCATGTATGAATGCAATACGAAGTACATCACAAGTATACATGAATAATAAATGTAAGCGTGTTTTAGATATTTACAAGTGTAATGTAGGTCAGTGAATAAACACATTCCGAAGAATTCAGTCACTGCATAAGACCGAGGCCTTATGCAGTACGAATACGAATCTTATACGGATTCACAACTCAAAAAGCCTTCTTGCTGCTCTGTTATGGACGGTAGTAGTGTCTTGCTTCAGGAACCAGCAATAGTCTTCAAGCATAGCTGCATCCCAGCGCCCTTGATAGCGATGTTCCAGCGTTGCGATTGTCTGGTGGAAGTGCTCTCTGTGTTCGTCACTGACAGCCCCGAGGTTATCCGGGAAGAAGTTTAGATGGGAGTGAAGATAGTGCAGCTTGATTGACATTCTGCATCCCATTTGCAGTAGTGGTGCAGGAGGTCACCAATCAGCTTCTTATAGTTAGTGGCTCGCTTGTTGCCGAGGTTGTTTTCGACTACAACCTTGAAAGCTTTCCATGCCTGAAGCTCCACCTTACTCATCATGCATGCAAAATCAGAATCGCTTAGAAGCTCTTGGATTTGAGGACCAACAAAGATCCCCGCCTTTAGCTTAGCTTCACTGATGCAAGGAAAACGTCTGCTGCAGGAAGCGGAAAGCTGCTTCATCCTTGTCCAACGCCCGTACAAACTGCTTCATAAATTCCAAGTTTGATGTGCAGAGGAGGAAGTAGGACATCTCCTTGTTCAACCAGAGGAGAGTGTTGCACGTTGTACTTCCCTGGCACGAGACTAAAGCGCCTGGGCCACTGCTTCTGTTTGTAGTGTTTCTCACCTGCTCTGCTGTCCCACAAGCAGAGGAAACAGGAATGGTTGATGTATCCACTTTGGAGGCCCAACACTAGACCCACAGCCTTGAGGTCATCACAGATCTTCCACTTATGTTCCGAGTACTTGATGGCACAAAGCAGCTCCTTCACCATTTCGTGTGTTTCTTTCATTCCAACGGCAGGAGAGACTGGTATCGGTGGGTGTAAGTTGCCATTGTGTAAAAGTACAGCTTTTAGGCTCATCACAGATGAGTCTATGAACAACCTCCATTCTGTCGAGTTATGCCTAAGTCCAAGAGCATACAGCAACCCTTGTACATCGGTGCAGTGGCACAGTAGACCGGTCTTTGTGAAAAAATTGGAAAATTCCTGATCACGATGACGAAATGCGGAAACCTTACCATTCGGATCCAGAAGGTTCCACTCTCGCAATCGGGAAGCGAGTACTTCAGCACGTTACTTCGACAGAGCAAAATCCCTTGCTACGTCATTCAGCTTGGGGTGTGTGACAAGATGAGGCTCAGATGCTTGTATTCCTGATGCAATGGATGCATCGCTGCTGGCACTGATAGCAGTTTCGCTACCTTCATATGAGCTGACCCTCTTCTGGACTGAGAATGGAACCGGCAGATCAACGTTATGAAGCACTGGACGTTGTACGGAACGCACGTCGGGATACTGGACCGTCAGATTTAACTTCCTTGAAAGCCTGATATCTTCATGAGACAGACGTAGCAGTCTGTCACATGATCCCTTATCTCTCGCCAGACTAGAGGCACTGCAAATGACATTCGCCTACGCTTACCACTGTACCAGCTTATCAATGTCGAATAACAAGAGATACAACAGCTGTGAGGAGCCCAAAGTTTGTCTTGACCGTCTACAACACAATCAAAGTAGTTCTTTTACGCATTGCAGAGAGCTGTAGTAAGGTACTTCGCTGCGATTGAGGAGTATATTTTCCACAAACATAAAAAAAGGTTATCAGGGTTGTTTTTGCTTCCTCACCGAGGGGGCATCCTGGTAAAGTATGAAGCTGACACTAATTACAAGGTGCTCAAAATACTATAGCGTCAATCACAAATGTATGCACCCTAGTAGAAGCTAATGATGGCCTTCCATCTAAAATAATTTACCGTTAGGTACGCACCTTGGTGTTATCTCTCAGGGAATATGTTTACATGAATTCATGGATGCATTGTCTTTGTGTCCTAACTAAGTGTTACATAATATGTAAATAATTAATCTTTGGCAGTGCCGAAAGCATAAACAACCGTTCCCTTGTTCTATGATGTCAAAACTAAGCTTTATGCTGCTTTGACTTTTGTGTGTGCCACAGCTCCCCACACTCATTGGAAAATGAACAGCGTGCTTACATGTTAGGAGTTTATTGTTCAAGCCTTTGCATTGCGTAATAATTGCACCATGGTGTAAGTGCACAGGGACGCTAACTCGGAATCCACAATCTCCTGTTACTGACGCAATGCAAATGTCGCTACTCTATTGACATTTTAGCACCTGTGAAACCCTTTTTGGAACAGCTGCTTTTGTTAGTCCAAAGGCCGAAAATTAGATAAAATTTGTTAAAAAATTAATTAAAATTGAATTTTTTTAAAAATTCTGACGTGATGGAAAAAATTGAAATGCAGATTCGTGCTTAGCACCCCAGAATTGACCAGAAAATGTATAAGAAGCTCATGTTACAAAATGTAATCATTAAAGTTTCTGTTCCTTCCGAAGAATGAGAAAGTCACTTCAGGATAACATAAATTGGATCGAAGTGGGTTGATATAATTTTGTTCTAATCTGTTACAAAAGTATTATTGATTCATTTTTGTGTCAGTTTAAACAAATGAGTTTGACTAAAATTCATGTTTCTTTTCCGGTGCAGAAATGTAGAGCAAGGGGACTTTACTTGTTCTTCTGGCTGCAGCCAACCTGTTTGAAATAGGTAGCAGAAAAACTTGAGGTGTTTATATTAGTCTAATATTTACCTATACGTCCGTCTGATTGCTATGGAAATGACTTTAAAATGACCTTAAGGAGAAATGGTTGTTAAGGTAAAGACCGATGGATAAATTGGTAATGAATGATGGGCTAATAATATAGTTCATTTTTTTGTTATCAATTTGATGGTTAACCGCAAAAATTGTAAAACCTTTAAAATCTAATAAATATGAAGGTGATAGAAATAAGTGGAAACAAATTTCAATTATAAATTCTGATTACATATATTAAAGAAATTTGAAAAATGATAAAGAGATACCAGTTCACTTTGTCCGACGAAGAATACGCTATCCTTCTTTCAAAACCAAAGAGAGGAAACCCTTTTTAACTTAGTTTCACAGGTTAAAAGAAATGACACTTCGGTTTTGGTCCTGTCACCCATCGTTCCTTGATTTGACAGAAAAATAAAGATATAAAATGAAGAGTCTTGCATTTTAATACCAGAAGAATCTGGTAATGAAGGCAATTAACTAGAACAGCAAAGTAAATACTGATTTCCAACGCATGCTTGCAATAATCTGCTCATTCCCATTGACCTACATCAGGATCAAAATCAATTTTCGCCAAAAGTATAAATCATTTGCAGAATGATCGATAATTTGATTCAATTTTATTAAAAAGTTATGCCTATTATAAAGAAATCTGATTTTTCTGCAAGATAAGTAGTAATTTGAAAAAAGTGGGTGGAGCAACTGTTTTTTTCACTAGGATTTAGAAGTTGAATATTGGATTAAAGATGCTCTATTTTTAAAGCGTCATAAAAATACCCAATTCTCTGACCTTGTTTATAGTTATGAGATAGGGGTTGTAAAAGTCAGTTATGAAGTATATCATTAATGCTTTGTTTTTCTATAGTTATCATTCGGCTTTTGTGGTACTTTCCACACACACACACACACACACACACACACACACAAGATCTACTATTTACACATTCATTCATATACTTTTCAACTGCTCTTGCAGCTAATAGATAAACATTATTAAAAACTTGAGCCTCACGTAATGAAATGCAAAATACAGCCGAAACCGTAATTTAGTGACTACTATAACTTGATTCTAATCACAGAGTACTTAGTTCAATTTCGTTCATGGAAAAACTTCTCCTCAAGAACATTAATTGGCAAAGAGAACAACTCCATTGCAACAGTGAAGAAACTCATGAACTCTTTGATATAATCACTTTACTAGACTAGTGTACATTTAACTTACAAGTATAGGATTTACAAAATTTACACCTAATTTTTCTTCATATTATAACTTTATGATACAACAGTTTTGAGTTTGTCCATAGCGGCGTAAGTATGAAACCTTGACAAAAGACTTTGAGGAAGCACCTGCCAGGCATGCCAGTTGTAATTAAAAACTATTTTTATCTCAAAATTGTGAAACCACAACAGGTTACTGTCAAATTAAAAAACAGTTGAATATAAAATTTTATTTTGTGCTTAGCCCGAATAAGTAAATATCTGGTAAACCTTTGCTTCTGTTTACCAAGTTATTCAACTTATTGAAGCTTTGTGACGGCTTCGTATTCGTTATTGAAACCATAATCTTTCGAGACCAATTCTATTGTACCTTAAATAATTCAGTTCAAAACAAACAGATGACAGTCACTTAGGCTCTATTTATCTTCGATGTTGACCTTTTGGGTTCCCTAAATTTGGTTAAAGATCTTCCACTGCATCGGCAAATCTCGTCACCCATTCACAACAAGGCCGATTCCTCACTGCGGATGATTTTTTTTCTCTTAGTTTATCTCTTTAATATCAAAACCTGAAAACATATAAAGCACCATTTTCTTAGGTTAGTATTTTTCTCTTGTTCAAAGTACATACCGTCTAAATATTGCTTGCTTTAAACCACTATTCACACAGACAACATTACTTTAGGCCAAGTAGAGATCCCTGTCCCAAGTCTGAGTAATTAAGGTGATAGGCATTACTAAGCTGAATTCGTATGTCATTAAAAGCAACATTTTGTGTAGATTACTTTTTCATATTGGTGATCCAAATAAGAGTTAATTTCTCTAAAAAGACAAGACTGTCCGTCAAAGTTTTATCCTCCACTTGAGTGGAGTAGACTTTTGGTACTCCAATGTTACATACTCGCCTTATACAAAAGTAAACTCCATATATATCCTTCCGAAAGGAACTAAAAGAAAGGAATCCTTCGGAAATATTTTTAGTACCTTAATTGTTACTTTTAGAAATTAAACGCTTAAAGAATGTATCAAGCTACAGGCTGTACGTTTGTGTACTAGAAGTGCAGATAACATTTCTTGCGAGAATTTATTGTTTTATATCTCACACTAACTTGTTTGTATGTGTGATCGATGGCTAAAAACCCTTATTTCATGATTAAAATTTAAACGCACAGGGACCTTGGTGAGCCTAAAATGTCTCGATACATTTATTGTTAGCAGCTATTTAATTTACTGTGAGTGTATTGTTTCCCTCTGGGTGTGGTCACGTGATACATAGTGTTTTAGTGCTTTACTACAGTAAGTGACCTATAAAGGGCAATATCAAAAGAGAAACCTAAACAATGGTGAAACTGGGGTTTTTTCAAGCTAGAGAATTTCAAGTATCTCCTAATCCTGTGCTAAAATATGCTACAAAGCCGCAACTTCCTTTCACTGATGTTCTTATTGATTAAGTATTCGGAAAATAATTAATTGTATTGACTGTGTACAAAAACCCGAATTTAGGCTGGATAAAAGTTGTTCTTAATGTCACAGTTTTCAATGTGTTTCATTGATTTGAAATACTACATCTTAGATAACAAAAAGTTTTATATCAAGGACAAGCATGAGTTGAAATACTGTAAAGGAATTCCTCAGCCTTACAGTCGTACTCATTCTATTTGTGAATGAGTTATATTATGATTTATATTATAACTGCAAAGGAATTCCTCAGCCTTACAGTCGTACTCATTCTATTTGTGAATGATGTTTAGGCCTTCGGAAAGTTTTTATGACCAGCTCTCCATTCAAATACTCCCTTCTTTAATTTGCTGTTGCTATTTGCTTTTATTTTGTTTGAATCCTCCTCCTCAGGTGCCGTGTCCAGGTTGAACGTTGGCGACTATGCTTCTCCACAGATTCCGGTCCTTTGCAGCCCTCAAATAATAATAATAATATTGTCATAAAATGTCATTTTTTAAACATTTAAAGGACAGCCCAAATATCTTTTTGGGAAATATATTTCAGTGAAGGTTCCATAATGTGCTTTATGAATACTGTTCCCTCCAGGAGCGCATCAGACTGCATCAATTTAATTTTTTTTATTACCGGAGTAAAATTGGTATAGCATTTGGGCTCAAGTAACATTTAGGCAAGGTACAGTAATTTGTTACAAATTTACCTGACCATGCCATGAAGGATTTAAGTCATGGAATTTCTTTCCAAGAGATTTCAGAATGTATCACAATTAAAGATGATTGTGGATTCTCTTTCTGGATGTCCAATTTACACTTACATTTGTGAAGCTTAAGCTCGTCCACATAGGCGTCCTGAGCCTAGAATTCCTCGTTAAAATCTCATATTTTATAAGCTGAATCATTGTTTAATTACAAAATTTCATATTCTGCAATACTGCAATCTTCTTATAACATGACAAGATTTACCATGTCATGAAACGGTTGACCAGCCCCATGTGTATCTACCCTACACTGCAGGAATTAATGAAATAATTTGCACAATCTTCAAATAACACAAATTTTGCCCCATCAATGTTTTACTAAAAATCTACGCAAGCTCCTGTCAGAACCGTAAGATAAGATAAAGAAGGTGAAGTAAACATTGTTTGGACATATAAATCCCAAATAACAACGGTAACACTGGAACTGTTTTTCAAATTTACGTAGGACATGACATTATGAAGACCTACACATGTACATCATACATGTATAAACATATTGATAGATGGATGGATGATTAGACAGCTGAATGGATAGACATATAGACATAAGATAGATAGATAGATAGATAGATAGATGGATAGATGGATAGATGGATAGATAGGTAGATTGATTGGTATGGTGAACGACAATTATTTTTTTTGGTTTTAACTTCATTTCCCCCCAGCAATTGGGGCTCAGACGTTGCCCTTCAGAGAGACTTTTTGGCCAGATGCCCTTCCCGACGCCAACCAATAGCCTTTTCTTTTGTAAGGTTCCGAATTCTCCTCGCCAGCTCGGGGAATCGAACCCCGAACCTCTTGGTTACTGTGCAACTACACTAACCATTAAGCCATAGTTCCTCATAAGGTGAGATACAATAAAATCAACAAATCTCAGTTTAGAACTGTCAATTTCATGTTTTCACAATCATCAGCTAAACAAAATGAACATATTTCTCTAGCGTATCTAGTTGTAACTAGAACAAATTACAAAAGATATCAAATTACCCTCATGGTAGACGGTTTGATGGTGGTTGATAAACATTTTCCACCATCAAACCGTCTACTCAAGCTTTTTAATTGCAACAACACCAAAGTGAGCTACAGCTGCACTGANACACTAACCATTAAGCCATAGTTCCTCATAAGGTGAGATACAATAAAATCAACAAATCTCAGTTTAGAACTGTCAATTTCATGTTTTCACAATCATCAGCTAAACAAAATGAACATATTTCTCTAGCGTATCTAGTTGTAACTAGAACAAATTACAAAAGATATCAAATTACCCTCATGGTAGACGGTTTGATGGTGGTTGATAAACATTTTCCACCATCAAACCGTCTACTCAAGCTTTTTAATTGCAACAACACCAAAGTGAGCTACAGCTGCACTGATAATGTTGCAAAAATCATCAACTCCCACAATAAGAAGATTGCATCACCTAATCTATCAGCGAAGTTACCATGTAACTGCAAGAACAAAGATGAATGCTCCCTGGAAGGTGACTGTAGAGAAAAATCAGTCATATATAAATGTGAAGTTACTGCGCCAGAAGTCCAGAAGAAAGTTTATGTTGGGTTGACCGAAAAATATTTCAAGACAAGATGTAATGGACATAAGCAATCTCTAAGAAATAAAAAGTACAGAAACAGTACAACCCTTTCATCGTACGTATGGGACCTGAAAGAAAAGAACATCAGCCCCACCCTGAAATGGTCGGTAATAACTCACGCGCAACCCTATGCAGACAAATCAAAAAAGTGCAACCTTTGATTACACGAAAAAAATTCGAGATCGTTAATTATGCTAACAAAGAGGAACTGTTGACTAAGCGTAGTGAACTCATGGCAGAATACAGACATTTAAAGAAATTCCTGTTACCTGATTAAAAATCAAAGGACCAAATGTGAAAAAGCAATTAAATCTTTTTACTACTGCAAGTTCAATTATACCAATTATGTCAATCCCATGATTTGATATCTTTTGTGATTTGTTCTAGTTATAACTAGATCTGCTAGAGAAATATGCTCATTTTGTTTAGCTGACGATTGTGAAAACATGAAACTGACAGTTCTAAATTAAGTTTTGTTGATTTTTTTTGTCGTTCACCATATGATAGCTTTAACATGCTTATATTATTGAGCACTGTCGACCGCTAATAATTCCTTCCATACTGGTAGATAGATTGATTTGTAGATGGATAGATGGATAAATGGATAGATGAATAGATAGCTGGATAAATGGATTAATAAATTCTACTTAAGGGGCGAATTTTCATACTCAGAAATAAGTTAGGGTGCCATAAGTCAGATGAAGTGAAGTTTACTTAAATCTAATCTATATCAAACGAAAAGTTTTTTAATTTTTGACTTTTTCTTTATTTTATCATATATGTCTAATTAAAATATAGGATGCTCATTATATTTATATGGTAGAAAATTCCAAACTTTAATCTCCATGAAAATCAACTAAGCCACCTTTTAGGAGTTTTTTAATAAAACCAAACCTTTTTTTCATGCCTAAAATCTCCCCGTAAATTTTCGTTGCCTCCTATTTTTAACCAGACCTAAAATTGTTAAAATATTATTATCTAGCTACTAAACTTTGTTTTCGCCTTAATAGTAGTCTTTTATTGTAAAAAGTAGGCGTTCAGCAACTGAATCTTAACGATAGCCCTTTCAATTATCTGCAAGCTTATTATCATTTGATAGCTCAGTGACAAAGTCGATTTTCAGGTAAGAAAAAAAGTATTGAAAAGTTAAATTTGTATTATTGTATTATGTTGAAATATTTAATTTTTCAATACTAAAAACAACATTTTTATAATTGAAGCTTTAACCCCAAAAATATTACTATCAAATAAAGAGTCACATGAATCTCGAACGTTTGCAGCAAAAATATCGAGTACCAATCATAATGAGAGGACAAATATTTTTTGCAATTAACTAAAAGCATGCGTTATTTCAAAAAGCATAAACTGAATAAATTAGTCCCCGCCTTCCAATAATTCCAAATCCCTCCTATTTAATATTTAGTTTTTTAAAAAAAAGATAATTTCTTTGTATTGTAAATAATAATTAGGATTACCAGTTTGTTTTTGTTTATGAGTTTTTATTTTTATAGATTGTTATTAATGACTTTAACGATTTCGTTCGGATTTGTGGTTTGTGGCTTGGCAGATGGGAAAGGAATAAGTCAAATTGATGTGAAAAGGACTAAGACATATGTTGGACTTAAAAAAAAGTGAATTTTTCTTAATGCCTTAAACACACAGAGGAGGAGTTTTATTGAGACCAAAATAGGTCTCTCTTAAGAAATTTTAAAACTTTTGTCTTAACATATATGTATTGCAACTTAAATATGTGTCACAAAGAAATATACAAGAATTAATACATCGTGTTATTCAGTAGATATTGGCAATAGAAGCCTTTCACGATCACAACATTTTTGTTAGTTTGCAAAGGTTAGGAGCCATTGAGAAAACATAACAACCTTTAATTACTTCTATATCTAAACTATGAGAGGAATGATTAAGCAATTCTTTTTTTTCTCCAAAAATTCAGATTATTATCATAATAATTCTGGTGCAAAATAAGTTTGATTTTAAGCAATGATTGCTGTAAAGAGCATGAAGCTTTTCACTAGAGGACTGTACAATAACATATACTAGATTATTAGACTTGAACTTTATAGATAAAACATGCTCTCCTCTCTTCTTCTAGAGTATACTTTTACCAAAAATCGGACAATATAAGTTCATATGAGAAATATGCGTAAAAAACAATAAGAAATGGAGATTTCTCCCCCCCTCCCCATAACATTGAGTCAAGCCTCCAACATGTCGAATGCCATTTGCTAAATCTAAATGTTAAATCCGCAATAAATGCTGCCTCTCGTTTTTGAAGCTAATGTGCTCGTTTCGTGTACTTCGTTCGTTCTTGTGCGTTCGCACGTTTTTTTCGTCTTCGTGTATTCTTCAGCAGCCTCAGTCTGAAACTGAAACTGTATCAGTCTTTAGCTTTAGGAAACTGAATCTGAAACTCTTTCTGTTTACACCTGGATGGTCATTTATTGTTTAGCAGAGCTGAACTCCAGTCAATATGACTTGAAATTGCAAGGAACAGATGTAGTGTTTCTATTTAGTATTTTAGATCAAGAGAGAATGGATTGCAAATGTACAAATCATCCCGACAGATTCTTTTGTATATGTGTTAATTTGAATCTTCCTGTTCGCCTTGCAGAAATAACTGATTTTGTGAAGAAGGCATATCATGCTTACTTTGGAGTTAAGCTAGGAGACCAGGACGAGCATTTGCACCCTACGATAGCTGCAAAACATGTCTAGAGAGCTTGTGTGATTGGAAAAATGACAAAAAAAAGTATACCATTTGCTGTTCTTGTGGTGTGGACGGATGGTAAGGATTATATGACAGACTGCTATTTTTGCATGACTAATCTTCAAGGAATCAATCGCAAAAACAAGTGTTGTGTTCCGCATCCCGATGTTTCGTCTGCCATAAGACCAGTTCCTCATGGCCTAGATCTACCTGTTCCCGAGCCAGATGTTGCAATAACATCTAGCTCTGAATCGGAATCTGATAACACATATGACAGAAAAGAGGATACAGAATGCATGCCAGAAGAGAATGACTAGCCAATATCTCTAACACAAGCAGATCTCAATGACCTGTCACAAGGCCTAAACCTCTCAAAGGAATTGGTACAGCGTCTGGGTTCTTGTCTACGTGAGAATAATTTGCTGGTACCTGGAACAACATTCTACTGGTATCGAGAGAGTGAAAGAGAAATTAGACAGTTCTCCACAAAATAGACATACTTGTCATTGGTTTACTGCAACAACATTACTAACTTAATGAAGTCACAGGGGACATTGCTACAAAATGGAGACTTTTTATAGACTCGTCCAGCAGAAGCCTCAAGGCTGTTCTCCTTCATAGTGGAAATGAATACTCTTTGATTCCAATTGGTCATTCTGTGCAAATAAAAGCAACTCACGACAACATGAATGAGTTGCTGTCTGTTCTGAACTTCCATGACCATGATTGGTTGATTTATAGAGATCTTAAAGTTGTTGAATTGATTTTAGGGCTACGTGGTGGGTACACGAAGTATGTATTCTTTCTGTGTTTGTGGGAAAGTCAGGCTGATGATCAACATTATATCAGACATGAATAGTCGCCAAGACAAGGGTTGGAACCTGGTTTGCACTATGTCTGCACTATGTCCTGGCTTAAGTCAGTAATTACAACCTTCCTTGGAAACGACTGGAGTGTAGAATACGAGGAGGAATTCGTCAAACTCCTGAAGAACTTTGAAAATTAGGGGCATGGATTTCAGTCAAAATGGACTTTCTACAGTCGCAATTGGACTATTTCCCATAGAACCGTGGAGACATAAGTCAGAAACAGGGAGAGCGTTTCCACCAAGATATTCGTGTCATGGAAGAACGCTGCCAACACCAGTGGGATATGAACTTTTCTGCGGACTGTTGGTGTTTGAAACGAGACGTGGTGGCTACTCAGCATAGGAGAAAGTCACTAAAAAGCCCCTTCATCCATGATTAGCTTTTATGTAATGTACAATATTTATTTTCTTAAGTTTGTTATATAAAATGCATGCTTTTTGTGAAGCACTAAATCCAGAATTAAAAGTAATAAATAGCACTAAAAGGTGTTAATAACAACTCTTTTACAACCTCGTATCTCAAAAACTTGACCTGATTGGACAAAATGAGTATGATATTAAAATTTTACATAGCAATCTACGCTAGAATCTGCTATCACATACCTAACCGTTTATACATCGCAGGCAAGTATAATGTTAGACAAAAAGGTGACGTAAACTGTTTACAAATGACAGATAATAATAGATAACTTACATCAAATTTTGTTCCACGGCGATGTATATTTTCAATAAGCAACAAGATCAGCTGGCAACTGACAGTCGGATTCTTCAGCAACGCTCTTCTATTTATCTAAAGTTTTAGATTATAATATTTGCATACAAGGAAAACTCTATTTTTATATGCTAACCAATCATTGATAAAAACTCTACTGGGCAAAAATGTATCTAAAAAATCTTTTTTAAATATCCTATGGTAAACAAGGTTATTGATAACCAAATTCATGTTTTAAAGGTAATTGACTTAGTAAAAATTTCGTCACATAACGTCCTTTGCTAGGTTATTCAAGCCGATGATTTTCTAGGTCATTGTCTGATATATAAAATCCAATAGTATTTAACTAACTGGCATATACTATTTTTCATGATTATTAACAATGCAACTTCCTTGTGATGTTTCAAGTGTAAAGAGACCTCTCAAATTCTTCTGAGGCTGAGTCAGCACCTTTATCATAAGGTCATTCAAAACAGAAATCCTTAGGACTCTTGGGCTGCTTGTTTCACATGATGACAAATGACTATGAAACTATACGAGAGGACTTTCTTCCTTGTTGAACTTCTCGATCGCAAATGACAGGTTAATATTTAGTTTTCAGATACGCTTTTCTATTGACGAGTTTAATTCTATTTCTTTTACGAATGCGTCTGGATTTTCGGAATGAAGAATGAATTTTTTTAATCAACATTTTTAGCTCTTCTGCTCGTTTCTCAAGGCTCTGTTTCGTTGCAAGATGTTGGCTTTGCTTCTTCGAGAATTCTTTAATGTATTAATAAATGAGCTTTACTTAACTCTTTTTACTGCAATTGCGATATGCGCATCCCATAACACAACGTTTTGTTTCTGTTTTTTCATACTCTACTGCGAAATAGAGATATAGAAAATTAGTGTTAACTCCAAATAGAACACAATAAAGAAACTCAAATAAAAACAGCAAAACCACAGCAAATCTCCACAAATACGTGATCCGGCTCGATATGACCAAGTATAGCCAATGTAGATTTTTCCTATAGGACTGTAAAATTGTATATAGTAGATTAGTAGACTTGGAACTTATAAATAAAAACGTTCTCATCTCTCAGCTTTTAGAATATATTTTAGATTAAAACCATGCTTTTCCCCCTTCTTTTAATTTTTTTGTCACCAAAAAATAACCTGTGATATAATTTCTAGAGTTACATGACAAATAAGTATATTAGCAGAACAATAAAAAATGGGGATATCTCATAATTAGGACATTGCTGATTACTTTTTTCTCTATATTCACAGTAACCAATATACACATTTGCAAAATTTCAGAATATCTATGAAAATATTTATATACATGAACACAGACACTCCCAGACCAACAAGTCCCTTCAGACCATAAACAAAAAGGTTCAGTTCGCAAACACCTGTTCCGATATTCAACTGCATATTAGTTGAGCTCAGAAAACTCTGGTTGTTTGAACTCGATGCAACAAACCGTTATAAATAACTGTTGACAGAAAAATGTTAGTTTTTGTAACTTGATAGACCCACATCTTGCTGCTACTCTTCGATCTTTATCTCATAGAAAAAATGTAGGCTGTCTTAGCTTTTTCTCTGAGTATCTTGGGAAGTGTTTTGATGAACTTTTCCTGCTGGCACATTTGTTTGATGGTCTGTCTAACCATAATATTCTCACCTTTCTCCTGTAAAACCACATTTCAACACGGTCTGTACAGTCATTCAAATATTCCACAACTACTGGGTACAAAATGTTTCGAAACAAGTTCTCAATGTGTTCATCTCTTTTTAATTTTCCCATTTTACTATGATAGCGATAATTATTTTCAGTCTGCCTCCCCTCAGTGTAGACTATAGAAACACAAATTTAATGAAAGAGTTGCAGGTAAACGCGAATAAGTAAGTGACAACAATCAAATTCGATCTGAAGTTGACCCTTTTATATTCATACCTAATTGATGATTATTAGCACCAGCAGTTTAAAGATGAGTAGTGCTAAACTATTTTGAGTAGTTGTTGAGCTACAGAAGTAACAGGGAGGGGGCAAAATGCCAAAAGCGACAATATCGACCGTTTCGTATGAAATATTCTCTTCTTCTGCAGCAGCTTTTCCCATTATTTAATGGGGTCACTGTTCCTCGAGACTCTCTTCCATTCTTTTCTATCATCTACCCGGTGACCATAGAAGGTTTTCTCCTGTATATCTTCCTTTATTCTGCCTTTCCATCTAAATTTAGGTTGCTCTCTTCTTCTGTGTCCTGGAATTTCCATTGTCATTACTCTTTTTCTAACATAGTCCTCCTTTCTTCTCATGACATGACCATACCAAATCAGACATATTTCAGCTACCCTCACTTTTCGTCCTATCATCTCAATCCTAATTTTATCTCTTCTCGTAACTCCACACAAATAGCATAACATCCTCATCTCTGTAACATTCATCTTGTTCTCCTGTGCCTTCTTCACTGTTCAGGTTTCACTGCTATATAGCATTGTTGAGCACACAGCTGTTTTTTACACCTTTCCTTTCAGCCTGACATTCATCTTCTTGTCACACAGCACACCTAACAGCTTTCGCCAGGAGTTTCATCCGCATTGGATCCGACGGTTTATCTCCACATCCAGCTCGCCATCTTTACTCACATGTTTCCCCAGATACTGAAAAGATGGAATCTTCGTGATAATTTCTTCATCCATCCTCATGTCCTCAAGGTCTTTGAAGTCGTTAAACTAAGGATATTTGGTTTTCGTTCTACTTATCCTAAAACCTTTCACTTCTATAGCTCTCTTCCATCTTGATACTATGATAGTCGCCTTCGAAGTTCTGCTTTTATCTCGCAAACTAATACGATATCATCGGCAAATAGCATAGTCCACGGGGCATTGCTCCGAACACCTTCACTAATGACATCCATTATAAAATCAAAGAGATGAGGACTGAAATCAGAGCCTTGATGCAGTCCGACTCGGATCTTAAACTCTTCTGAGATACCAACACAGCTGTTAATGCATGAGGTAACTTCATTGTACATATCTTGAACCAGACTGATACTTTACACTTACTCCTTTTTTTCTCATGCATCGACAAACGTCCAGCCTCGGGACTTGATCATATGCCTTTTCAAGGTCTATGAATCCCAAATATACTCCTTCATTTTTTTTCACAATACCTCTCCATCACTTGTTTTAGTGCGAAAATCGCGTCAAATGTTGTGGTTGTTGTTTGTTGTTTGGTAATATTTATCCAGGTGCATTATGATAAGTTACAAAAACTGTTTTTGAGATAAGGCCTGCTTACAAGATAGAGTCTGAAATTTAAAATTAAATACTAAGTACATTACTAATTAAAAGAAAAAAAATTATTAATATACAATTATGTTACAATAAAGAACGTAAAATAGAGGTCAAAAATTTTGATTGAGGCATTATGGCCGTTAAATTAGCATGGCAGCTAGAGAGAAATTACGATAACATTGCTGAAGTGAATCGAGTCAAGTGTCACAAAAGTTGGATGGACATCTTTGTGGTGAGTTCCCAACACAATTCCTACTCCATTTCTTCCTCTCTCATCTGCTACGCTATAGAATAGCTTAAATTCTCCCCCACGTTCTCTTGTTTTGTTCCCCTTCCATGTCGTTTCTTGAACACATAAAAAATTCAGCTTTCTTCTTTTTATCGTGTATGCAAGTTCCCTTCCTTTTTCAGTCATACATCTAAGATTCAGAGTACCAATCTTTAGACAGATTTCTTGAACTTCCTCTTCTATCATTTGTTTCTGCCAACCGTGAGATTCTTAGCATCCTCTTCCCATTTAGGGGCAACACGGGACTGAGGGTCATATCGTCTGACACTTCTTTCAGAGTTTTTTGGTTTGGAGCTAGAGTTTTAATGCCGCAGATGCCCTTCCTGTCCGACAACACTTTGCATTTTCCCGGGCTTGTGACCATCACTCAGGTAGACTGGCTTGCCCCCAAGCGGCTGCATATACAAAGGGGAAACAAATCTGCAGTAGAGGCCCAAAGATCTTTCTGCAGAGTGTTTTTATTGAGATTGCCTCTAAAGAGTCCATCCTCCCTTTGGTAGGTCTTGTTTTTATTTCTACTGGGTTGCTATCCGCCCTCCTTACAAGATCTGGAACCCGGTGGGGGAGGGGGGGTTAGTCGCCGACCACTCGACCATACAACAGGTTGTACTGGATTACATGTTACCAGTAGCAGAGCAAGAACTAAACTGACCTGATAACACCTTTCGTATGAAATAATGTTAAATTGTACTACATAGTTTCTGTAAATATGTTTGTAAAACATGTATATATATATATATATATATATATATATATATATATATTGGCTGCATTAGATTATTGAAAAGTGACGCTTAGTTTAAATAAAAGTGACACTTAAAGTATAAAAATGAATTAGCACGTAAAGTAAAGAGCTTACATAGCAGCATGGATGATATATTCTAAAGCTGAAAAATTTTCCGCTCAAAAACCACCAGCTTATTTTTTTCAATAAAAGAGAGTATACGATGAAAATGTTTTTTCAATATTGATAAAGAAACTGTATTATCTTTGCACCATAATATCTCGTGGTATCACTATGTCGTATTTTTCAGCACAATGAGGTTGACTTGTTAATCTTNATATATATATATATATATATATATATATTGGCTGCATTAGATTATTGAAAAGTGACGCTTAGTTTAAATAAAAGTGACACTTAAAGTATAAAAATGAATTAGCACGTAAAGTAAAGAGCTTACATAGCAGCATGGATGATATATTCTAAAGCTGAAAAATTTTCCGCTCAAAAACCACCAGCTTATTTTTTTCAATAAAAGAGAGTATACGATGAAAATGTTTTTTCAATATTGATAAAGAAACTGTATTATCTTTGCACCATAATATCTCGTGGTATCACTATGTCGTATTTTTCAGCACAATGAGGTTGACTTGTTAATCTTTTGTCAACTGTGGTATCTACCCAGCTGTCGGGATTTTTCTTAAAAGTTCCGATATTGTCTCCAAATACCCCTCACAGCTTCACGATTCATTTTTTGCTATACATTCTTTATTCACAAAAACCATTAGTCACACATAACTTAAAAATCGCTATGAAAATAGCGGTAATTTTAGTTATGAGTATTTCGCTGGCACATGACAGGACTAAAGGCTCTGGAATAAGGAAGGTGTTTTTCTCGGAATAGAGGGAAATTTGGACTTATCAGTTTTAAAGGGAAAAAAGGTTTTCCAAACATCTTCATTCCCACTGTTTTATCAAACAGGATATGTGGGAGTACAGAAAACACAATGAACAGTGTAACTTTCGCACCTCCATGGCATTCTTTTCACAATGAAATAAATAAACTCGGAAACTGCATGTCAGCTCCGTTACATTAATTTATTTTTCATAAACTATCAAAATTCAAACAGAAATGTTACAATTACAGGAATATTTCATTTGCAGAATGAATCTTATGAAGGTTTATTACACAAAATCAGTAATAGTTTTGACTTGAATTGAGGCGCACGGTTTTCCAAGCTTAATATTAATATTGTGGCAGTGCATAAAAAATGACCCTAAAAAATGCATTGTCCCTAAAAATGCCTTCAACAGAATTCTTGTCTTGTTGTTTTACTTCATTCCTATTGGAAACACATGCTTTCCCAGTACAAGCTGCCCTGGCATGCCCGGAAATGCAATTTGGGAACCGTCATCAACTCCGTTGCAGCAAAAATGTGACGGAGTTGAGTTAATTTTTTATTATTTGCCCACCAGGTGACCACATGGCACGTGACAGACTTGAAACTTGCAAATCATTTTTTATCTTTTTATGGTGCCTGTCTTCTATCATAGGCATTCCCAGGTTTCTATGGTTATTTATTTCGCAAATGGCGTAACAGAGGCGATGGATGATTAAAGCCACTTAACGGATTTTTTAAAATTTTCTCCACAGAAAATCTGGAAATCAGCTTTCAATGCCATGCCACCATGTTGAATTTCCCTTCTTGTAACAAGTGCTGTGATTGGCTACTGTGTTTAATTTAATTGGTTGAGAATAGATGGCAGCTGTGAGTTGCTGAACGGAGTTAATGGGAATTCAGGACATGCCTTTCCCAGTCCCTTGCATGAAAAGTACTTGATGCAGATGCATGAAACGTACATGGAATGAAGGTTAGGTATGGCTGTCCACTACAAACACCCAAAATTGGCCCTAGATGCACTGCAAGTGCAAAAAAATTTATGTTTTTACAGAATATCCATATTTAGGACAGAGGGTTTTTGAACCCCACTCAATTTGGATGGGAAAAAATTCTGTCAGTTTGGTTCTGGACCAATTGAAGTGACTTTACCTTCTTCCCTGAAATGTAAATAGCAGATTAACATCCAACTTGATTGGACTAGACCAAAATAATGTGTAAACTACATAACTCAAAGCCCTCGGACGCTGTTTTGTTCCCTATTTTGAGAATTATACAAAGCTGAATGTGTGTCTTTTTGTTTTTAATATCGAAAACAAAAAGACGATCGAGAAAGCCAGCCAATTTTTGTGACAGGCTGAGGAAAGCCCGTTACTTTGGGTGACTGGCTGTCTAAAAATTTTAAACTGTAAATAAAGCTTCTTTATTCATCTTTATTTACCTTCTTTGTTATACCTTTCAGCTATTTTTCCTTGTATTATGGACGAGAAATTTCATTTACACTTCTCTTGTTGTGTTAACTATTTTCTGTCTTGCTAAAATACACTTAAAATGTATCGTCACTCTTTTTTTCCTTCATTTTCTTGTTTATCCAAGGTATCATACTAATAAATTTTAATTAAATAACCTCTTTGTTTTGAAAAAGAAAAGGAGAGGATTTAAGATTTTCACCGTTAAAGAAAATATTGGAAAAATAACCCAGTCAAAATTGATAGTAACTAAGATTTGCTAAACGAGCTCCCATTTCATTGAGTATCAAATATCTGTGAAACGAAGTATCGTAGCTAAAAAGAAAGAAGGCAAAGCATACATACTGATTAAATTGACCTCTTTAAATAAAAAATCTAAAACCTGTTTTTAATATTTACTAAATACCTTTTTTTAATCGAGCCCTAGATGTTATTTCCTAGACTGGAACTCTCACAAAATGGTCTTTCTCTTTCTCTTCTCTTTCTCTTTCTCTTTCTCTTTTTCTTCTTTGTCTTTTCTTCTCTTTCTCTTTNATAACCCAGTCAAAATTGATAGTAACTAAGATTTGCTAAACGAGCTCCCATTTCATTGAGTATCAAATATCTGTGAAACGAAGTATCGTAGCTAAAAAGAAAGAAGGCAAAGCATTCATACTGATTAAATTGACCTCTTTAAATAAAAAATCTAATACCTGTTTTTAATATTTACTAAATACCTTTTTTTAATCGAGCCCCAGATGTTATTTCCTAGACTGGAACTCTCACAAAATGGTCTTTCTCTTTCTCTTCTCTTTCTCTTTCTCTTCTCCTTCTCTTTTTCTTCTCTTTGTCTTTTCTTCTCTTTGTCTTTTCTTCTCTTTCTCTTTCAAGAATCCCAGCAAATATAACTGGAAATGCACAACTTTGCAAGTGAAACTTCATTCTTTATGTTGCCCTCAGTTAACAATAATCATCAGTTGCTTTGCTAATGTTTAAGTTAACAGCATTGGCTAAAAATTTAGACTAGAAATTTGAATAAACCAAAGGCACCAGAGACAGAGTATGCTTCATAAACGTCACCATCCATAAAGCACTTTTTCAAATTTAAAGCTCCAATGTGGGCTACCTTTGGGAAGCAATCACTGAAATTCTCGCTAATAAATATTTTTATTATTAGATTTTGCAGTCTTTTGGTTTGAAGCTTTCCTGTCTGTTGACTGACATTTTTCTAAAAAGGGGTCTCTCTTTCAATTCAAATATTCTCTGCTTTTTCTACGGTTGATGGCAGGTTCCTTATTTAAATCTACAAAAACGATCTTCAGTACCCAGAAAAATAAGTTTAAAAGAACCTTACCGCCTTCTTTTCCTTTTCCCAGGGTTTTCAGTAAAATTATGGTCAATGGTAAAACATGTTGAAATCACTTATAATTAAAATATATCTAAAATAAAAATTTAGCAGAATATTAAGCTTTGTTGGTCAGTTTTAGATAAATTTACACTTTAAATTAAAGTGTAATTTTTTTTAGAATTTATATTTATATACAACACACAAAGAACAAAAAGAAATCTTGACAGTATCCACCTTTCCGTTCAACTTTAACGAAAAAGTGGACACTAGCAAAACTTCTTTTAACATGCAAAATTTAAAAGAAGCAATTTACAGAACATTTTGACAGAAATAGCTTTTTGGAGAGTAACTTTTGATATTTAGTATAGGTTTGCCACGTTTAAGCTATTTTGTTCGTTACATTTTTTGTTTTCAAAAAAAGATCTTTGAATGAAAATAATAAAAAAATATAGAAGTCGGACTGAAAAAGAGAAACAAAACGAGCAACATGGACCAACTACACCTGTCTCTGTACGAGACAACACATCCCCTTGAAAGTAGCCTGTGAAACAGAAATCTTTTAGATTAAGTGAGCACCTTTTGTGAAATGGGTTTTCTTTGTCTAATTGCTGAGCAGAATAGAAGATTGTGACCAGCCAAATAAGCGCTTTTAAACTTTTATTTACCTAAGGAACATTGTATGAAATTGAAAATTATACTGAAAAACCCTATATTTTACGTTCTAAGTGTGCAGAAGAAACAATACATTGTTTTCATATTAATATTAATGAATTAAAAGTAATCATAACTTACAATTGATTTTATGTGGCAGTGTACTGATTTCATTGGTCGCTTTGAAACAATAACGGTTATAAATTTCCTGCCTAACAGCTTGTTTTGAAGTCTGTTATCAAGGTCACATAAGAGAAGCTAAAATGTTCAGTTTGTATTAATCTATTTTGAAATAATATCAGACAGCAGAATTGAGAGTAGGATCAAAGTTTGTCCACATCAAATATCTCAGTCTAATTAGACTGTCCAATTTTTCGGTCCTCTCTTATTGATATTGATTATCTGTAAAACGGCTAGTAAACTGAAAATAGTACTAATACTAAACCATTGTTTTGTAGTAACATAGAAGTAGCAAGTAATATTGTTTGTTCTGAAAAAAATTTGTTAGGCTCCCACCTTAGGCACCACCTAATTGCCTCTCCCTATTTAGTAACTTGGTCAAGAGAATTTAAGGAATAAATTTGAACAGGTCTGTAATCATGACTACATATTAAGCGTATAACAAATTTGTAAAGAAGTTCAACTTTACTTATAACAATTTCAATAAAAACAAAATTTTTCCGACTTGTATATCTGACATACACATCTTTATTAAAGGAAACCCTTTTTTTTTGTTCATTTGCAATCTGATTTCGTACCGACGATATCTTGCCGGAAAAAAGTTTTCTCTTTATGAAAAACCATAAATCTATTTATGGAGCTACCAAACGTTGAAGAGGATATCTCTGATCTTTATCTGGGTTAGAATCTTTATCTTGGTGATAGCGACTGTGGTCATATAGCGATATATATCCTTTCAAGAACGGAAAAACTTAAACAATTCATAAGAAGAAATTTTCTATCAGAACAGCTGCATTCACTATTTGGACAATACGTTTACATATTAATATCTTTAGTTTTAGAAATGTGTTCTTATTTCTTTTGAAAGTTTCACAAGGTTTATATGACTAAAGATAGTTGAGCGGTACTTCAAGAATGTATTGTCAGTCAATAGTTTTAGATTTCATCGACTGAAATAGGAGTTTGGAACTTGAGTTTGTGTCCAGCTATCAGCTCAAAGAAAAAATAGCCAACAACATTAAATTGCTATCTTCTATTTCTGCTTTCAACAAAAGACAGGGTAAATTAATATATTTGACACATTCAACTTTAAGCCCATTAGATCATATCTTTATTTGATCTTACGGTATACAAACAAGTTATTATACTAAGCTGTGTTTTACCTTTGCCAAATTTCAAAGGGGAATATCTTTCTTTTTTCTTCACTTTTCACTAACATCTATGAAAAGTATCAAAAAGAATATGTACCTAACGCTGATTAATGATTAATACCTTTTTCTAGAGATTTAAAGCTCATTAATTTATGTACGTTAAGTTACAAATTTTAAGAAAAGGCGAGCTACAGTGAGGTAACATAATTTTCACAGCGACAAACCCATTTGACTGCATAACATTATCGAGGTCATTAAGGACAAGTAAGTTACAGTTAGTTTGGAATGGAAAGAAGAGAAGTGGAGAAAGGTAGTTCTACCGAGAAAAAATAACTTGGAAGATATGAATGTAAAGGAAGCAGTAACTAGGACCACATGGGCATTTTCACTTTAGCGGTGTTAGGTATACGTCTTCTTAAGTGCAATGTTCTGCACCTCTATTCCAATTTTCTTTGCAGAAAAGCTCTGGTTGCCTTAATATGTTACCTTTTAGTTACAGGTGGTGCAAAATATATTCAAAAATTGTTTTCAAAAAGTACAATTTACAATTTTAATTCAGTCACTTCGATTCGTTTTTCTACTGAAATAATATAAATATTGCTGTAGAAAAAGACTTGATGGTGAATTCGAAAAACATCAATTTAACTCCAACAACTGGAAATACCAGATTGGCCTCTGGTTGGATTGCTTGTTTCGTGAAAAGCAAGGTCTCTTTAGCCTTGTTGGTAACCCTTCTAGATATCTTGTCTCCATAAAACACTGACGTTAGCCTTATCTCTCTTCACCAATCTCCTCATTTATGCGCCCAGTGTGTGGTAGAGTGTCTGACGTTGCTCCGTTTAATACCACCCGCAACACCCTAGAGCTCAGTTAGTTGGCGGGTTGATAGTTTCAGACGTCTACTAAATTTCTATTTTGGACTTTTTTTTCAATCAAACAAAAAAATGATCCCCAGTAATCCCCAGTAATCAGAAGATTTTCAATTACCAGATCGTGTGAACAATCTCTTAACCAACGATTGACTCGACATAGGAGACTGTAGACTCTAGATGTGGTGATACTGGATCTTCACAGACACACTAAAAAACCATCTGTTAGCTTAAAAACATAGTAAAACGGAGTTATCGCTCAAGACAATCGGTTTTCTGAAAAATGGAAAAGTTCTGACTTGTTTAAGAAGTGTAATACCGTATTTTCTCTTTTAAACATCCAGGACATTTAAAAGAGAAAATGTGAGCTTCCAATGTATTACAGGATAACAGTCGCTTTTGAAAAGTAAACATTCCTATGATCTTTCTTAAGTATACAAGAACGAGTTCTTCATTCATCCAACCGTTCAGCGAAGATGCCACTGCAAAACGACTTATGAATCGATCATTGAGAGCTGCAGACTCTCGTTTGGCACTTTTAAAAAAAGGGTTTTATTTTTGTACCATCATCTTTCGCAGTCAAGCAAACACGTACACGTACTTTTTCGTGACCAGTTGATTTGAGTGCTACTTCTTTTGCACCAGTTGTGTTGATGGTGGTGTTGCCAATCATGTCCGCTCAAACAGCTCTCATCTATTTGCTATTATACAACTCGGTGCATAGTTAGTGTTCATTGATAATCTTTGCAGATGAACAACATAGCCAACAAGCTTACTAAAGATGGGACGAATCTTTTTGAGAAATAGTGATCCTCCTTCGCAAAGACAGGTTATTGCGTTGCAAAAACCTAACCAACCAACCAACCATTACTAGCAACAAAACTCGCGTTCAAGGTTTTGTTGTCACCACATCTTTCATCAAAGTTGCTTTAGCCTTCAACATTATGAGCTTTCTGTAAACGCGAAGCATATTTTCTCTTCCTTGGTGAATCCAGTTAACGTCCCTCACCTTCAAATCTGAATCGTTTTCCTTTCACATTGGCTACTTTCTCTTCATTGTTGACCCATTCGCGAACTCTTTTTGGGTCAATACTAAACTTTTTTGCTGTAGAATGAAGAGAATTTTCCTTTGCGTACATTATGACTTTTCCTTTAAATTCCATGCTGTATTTTTTTCTTTGTTCGCCCTTGTGAGAAATTGCTTGAGTTGATAATTCCGCTTGATTGTTCATCTTGCTTTTTTAAAACTTCAGCATGTAATATACCATGTAATATACCACAATCGTTTAGAAGTCACGTTTTCTTTTCGTACAATGCATTGGTTTTACTCGTTGATCGGAATGATGATTCGAATTTTCGGATTTCAAGAAACGTGTCTTTTGGATGCAATGCAATGGTTTCGCCCTTTCTTTAATTTTCAAGACTTACAAGACAGAAAAGGTAAGAGCTGTAGAGAAACGTAATTTTCAACTGTACCACAGGGATTTCAAAGTATTATTAGGGGTCACCATGTTTATAAAAGTATTTGGACGCCATGTGTTAGAGAAACACCAGTAGCCCGTCGGGATGATCGATCCGAAGTACTAGAATATGATAAGTTTGCCATCTCGGAATATAAAAATAACGAGGAAGAAAAGGAAGAATTGGTTGGTCACGTTCCTATAGAAATTTCAAGTCTGATGCACAATTTTCTAAATGAAAACCCCGGCACCCAAACAACAGTCAAAGTTAAGGACAAACGGAAGCGGGAAGTGGGTTTAGTGGCCTGCAAAATTTACAGCTCTAACCAAAGACAAGAAAGTAGCGATGGTGCTAGATGAAGAAATTTGCAAAAGAAAAACTAGATATATATCTTGCTTAGAATTGAAGCACCAGAAAAAAAAGTTGTATCGGATGTTTCCGGTGTATAATTAACGAATTATCATAGAAGAGAAAACGATAGATAATAAAAGCTTCGTGTTTTATTTGACTCCAACATCATAACTGTATATTTTTCTACCAAACGCCCCCTTTAAGCTTTTTAGGGAGGGGGCGTTCATTGGAGAGGGGGTTTATAAAATGTTTTTGATTTTGGACGGGGCGTTTATTGGAGAGGGGCGTTTAAAAGAGTGGGGTTTAATAGAGAAAATACGGAATCTTACAGACGTAGGAACTTCATCATGTCATGAGTAGTCAGCCTTTTACTAAGCTACGTTTAGAGGGATTTGTTTCCCATTGTCAGGCTGCCAAAGTAATTAGCTATAGCTGCTTTATATATCAACAGTGTCGATCACTGGGTACCGACTTACGTGGTGAAAGGGATCGAGTGGTTTTCAAAAGTGGCGCCATATTAGTCTTTTGTTTGCTGCGTTTTTTACTTTAGTGGTGAAAACCATATTTCTGGAAGATTGTAAGATATGGTGTTAATATGACTGCTGTGGCTTAGGTAATAGATTATTTCATATATTTTGCTTAATGTTCTGTTGGATTCATAATCACTTCAGCAGTCTGATGTATAGAGAAGTATATCTCGAAAGTTAGCTTAGTAAAAAAACTTACCAATTCATGGCATGATAAAGGCTTCTATTTTTATGTCTTCCAGTGGGTCTATACAGTCAGAAATTTTCAAAAATTATTAAGTAAAGCTCTACATAAAAATTAAAATTTTAATCGACAAACGTCAAAGGAAAGATAATGTTGAAGCTGGCGAACAAATTGTTGACTCTTTAACTTTGAAATAGTGGCTCACCATGTATTTTACAATTAAAATTGTTAAGTATTATTATTTGAATTTTACTATTAAAAGTTATCGTTGGTATCGCTGCAATTCAATTACGTCATGTTTTGTTAAACTGTGGCTTTAAACATCTTAGTTTATATCGTACAGCAATTATAAGCACCAAAAATTTCGCCATCATCGTGAATTGCTTTTTTATCAAATAATACAAATCTGATGTTAATTAATAACCTACCAATATACTTTTGAAGACAAAAATTACATTGTGTTTGCGGTAATGGTCGAGTGCCACGTCAATTGACTTACTGCGCCCGATTTGTTTCACCGTTACAAATGACATACCACTGATTTGGGTGCATGGTTTTGGAGAACTTGTAAAGGGAAGAAATCAATAAACTTAAGAAGATTAAAGAGTACAAGGAAAAAAAATCAAGTAAGAAAAGTGAGGCTCTGCGCTGAAGTGGCATCAAGTCTTGGTTAGGCTGAAGACCAACAAAAAAATAAGCTTACTCTTAGCATGTTCGTCCAGTGTTATTGCAGGTTGAAATATTATTTAAAACGTGCGGCAACTACACGTATAATTGGTGTGAACCTCACCTATCCTTGACAAAGTACCGAAAATCCTATTTGTTCAAGGATAATGATATATGTCACATTGTCATGGATAGAAGATGGCTATTACCCAATTAACGTTAGTTAAAAGAAATTAATTCCAATAATTACGTCCTTTTGTTTTACATAGAGGGCAAAGTATTCTTAGATTGCTGTTTACTATGGAATGTACTGGGCACAATAGAGCTAAATCTCCTCATTTGCCCTTAACATGATATATATAGTCAGTGCAGCGTATAACAGACTGATGTAATGACTCATACGTTAAAAAATTACTCAAATTACAAAAGGTTTGATTGTCCAATGTAAAAAGCAATTAGTGAATTTGGCTAAATTCAGACAGTTTTATTTCACTAAAGTAGTTGATCCCGACTGGGAAAATACAGCTTTGACCAATATCACATATTTGTTTTCCTTTGGCTCTAGGACAAACCAGATGACTTTCCTTTTCACATTGCAGGGATGCCTTACATGAATAGTAACATCTCTCGTCAGATATTTCATTTGGCTCTCGTTGATGATTTTTTTAGAGTATCAAAGTCTATCCTCATCATTGAATACTTTGTTCCAAACCCAAAAGCTTCAATCAGTCTTATGATTATCCAAGGCCCCATAAAGTAAACGTGAAATTCCATCTGCAGACATAAAAGTAGCTTCTCCCAATACGACTTGACAAGTGATGGGCTAGTTTACCAACTTCTCAATGAATATCAGCTGTCATCGATTATTCAGTCTCGAGTGCCTATATACCTTGAATTTTTTTACATTTACCAACAATGCCATGCGCGTTTCTTTGTCAGTTCTTTCACCTTACTCGACGGACTTTCTAATTCCTCTTTGGTTGGAAAAACTTGATATCATATCTTGTTCGTGAATTTTCAGCTGGGACTTGGACCAAACAATAACAGTGTCTCTGACCATATGGTGGCTGGAGTAGCTCACCATAGGATCCACACCAGGACCCAGTACTGCTGGACAGTACTTTAGGGTTGAGTGGGAAAGGCAGCTAGCACTTATATTGCAATCTTCTCTTACAATTTTCCTTTTACCTCGGCAAACACCATATGTATTTTTTTATCAGTCATTCCTTTAAGGCTAGTACATTACCTTGTATTGGCTGGTCTTAATTACTCCTAACGCATTCAGCCTCTTTTCTCCACAGGTCTACTCCTTATACATTATTTGTATTTGTGATTGTTCTTTAATTGCCTCTTTGTAGTTGGATGTAATTTTTGTTACATTAAGGATAGGTAGCTTTAAATTATTTTACATATATATTAAATAAATGCTGTGAGGCTTTGTCTGTTTAGCCTGTAGTGCCTCCCCACGGGTGGTGGATTTGGGGGACGCCATTCGAACTTGTTTGTTAGGTACTCCGGAATAATGCAAGAAAAACCGAGGGTGAACCAAAATAGACCGAGAGCAGTAGCAGCCCCGAAACCGAGGTGCTCGTAAAAGACTTCCTCGATATAAGGCGCAATGTGCTGGGTCTATCCCCGAATGGGTGAAGACACATCCCGACATTCGCTAATGCTACCCCTGCCGCGGGTTAAAAGGTGAAGATAGAGTAGCAGGACCATCGGATGCTCAACAGGGCGGAGGAATACGTCGTGTGTCAATGGTTTGGTAAAGCGGAAACAGGAGCTAGTAACAAGTTCAACTAGGAAATGGTTCTGTACTGCTAAAGTCAGGAAGCGGCGAAAATGGCGGATGAGTCCCTTCTTTGGACCAACGGCAACAATGGCGCAACTTGCAAGCGCATCGCGGTATGTTTAGGGCACCGTATGATAATTTATTAGCAGTGGCCATCTGTCGGTGAAAGGCAATGGCAAACCATCACTGTATACTGCCAAGAAAATCATGAAAATGCACAGATCGACTTCTTTCAATAACAGTGTTAATAGGGTTGATGACCATGCAGTCATCAACACTTCACTCGGTCAGGATAATCATGTTCGACAGGTGGAACCTGACCGTCATCCAGACACTGTCAGAAACCAAACCACTATGCGGATTGCAACTTGGAATGTTCGAACTTTATATCAAGCTGGAAAACTTGCAAATGTTATGCTGGAAATGGAAATAATGAATATCAATATGCTTGGCTTGTGTGAAACTAGGTGGACTGGCACAGGTTGTTTCGAGACAGAAGGAAACAAAGTCATCTACTCGGGTGGAGATAAGCACAAAAAAGGAGTTGGCATTATAATAATTAAAGATATCAGTAAGTGTATCCTNATACTGCCAAGAAAATCATGAAAATGCACAGATCGACTTCTTTCAATAACAGCGTTAATAGGGTTGATGACCATGCAGTCATCAACACATCGCTCGGTTAGAATAATCATGTTCGACAGGTGGAACCTGACCGTCATCCAGACACTGTCAGAAACCAAACCACTATGCGGATTGCAACTTGGAATGTTCGAACTTTATATCAAGCTGGAAAACTTGCAAATGTTATGCTGGAAATGGAAAGAATGAAGATCAATATGCTTGGCTTGTGTAAAACTAGGCGGACTGGCACAGGTTGTTTCGAGACAGAAGGACACAAAGTCATTTACTCGGGTGGAGATAAGCACGAAAAAGGAGTTGGCATTATAATAAATAAAGATATCAGTAAGTGTATCCTAGGGTACTGGACTGTATCAGAGAGAGTTCTACTAATCAAACTCAAAGGACAACCGTTCAACCTCTCCTTTATTCAGGTTTATGTACCAATAGCTGACAGCAGCGATGAAGATTTCGATGAATTCTATGAACAGCTTCAACAGACTATAGATCAATGTAAATCGTAGGAGATCATCATAGTGATGTAAGATCTAAATGCCAAGGTGGGAAATGAAAGAGTAGGACATATAGTTGGAGACCACGGTTTGAGAACTCAGAATAAAAGAGGAGAAAGGTGAATCGACTGGTGTAGACAACACAATCAGATAATCACAAACACCTAGTTTGAAAATCACAATAGACGGCGATGGACATGGAGAGACCCTGGTGACAGATATAAGAACCAGATAGACTACATAACCATTAGCAGCCGTTTCAGAAACGCTGTGAAACAAGCTAAAGCCTACCCCGGAGCAGATTGTGGAAGCGACCACAACCCAGTTGTAGTAACTGTACGCGTGAGGCTAAAGAGATTGAAACGCAAAAAACCTCAGGCAAAACTGCAATGGAATCTTCTACGGGAAAGTCGAGAACTCAAAGAAAGATATTCTGTGGCGGTACAAAACCGCTTTGAGGCTCCAGAAAGAGACAATGGTAGTAAGTGGGAAGAAGCCATGGTATATTCAGGAAAAGAGCTTAACCATAACCCCTCTACAAGAGGATACCTCTCTTACAAATCCTTTTTCATAGAACATAACAATTTTTTATTTAGTTTCTATAGGCAACCCCGTTTTAATAATAGAAACCGACTGCAATGTTTCCACCATGCATGGATGAAGGAGAAACAAACGTGGATGAAACCAGAGATTCTTCAGAAAATGAGGGAGAGGCAGACAGTTTCAAAGAGGATCTCAAATCAGTACAAAGCCTTAGGTCGAGAAATCAGGAATGACTGTAGAAAAGCGAAAGAAAACTGGATTAATGAACAATGTCAAGAGACTGAAAACTGTCAAACAGTGGATCCTACATTGTTGTACAAAAAGATCAAGATGTTGACCAGAAAGAACTTCTGTTATTCAAGTGGATGCATTGAAGCAAAAGACGGCACCCTGATCATGGATAAAGAAGGGAAAATGGAACGTTGGGCCGAAAACATTGACGAGTTATTCGAAGATACAAGAGGAGAAAAACCACCCCTCCTGAAACCTATCGACGGGCCTAGAATTCTTCCTAGTGAAGTAAAGGCTGCTATCTACAAGATGAGAGCAAACAAAGCAACTGGTCCAGACGAGAATTTGCATCGAGATGATAAGAGCACTCGAAGACTTTGGAATACAAAAGGTCACCGATGTACTCAATGAACTATACGTCAGTGGAGAAATCCCTTCAGATCTACGCAGTACTAACTTTATTGCATTACTCAAGAA
>RDPX01000030.1:2842677-2855699 GCA_003991215.1 Morbakka virulenta
GGAGAAATCCCTTCAGATCTAAGCAGGTCTATCTTTATTGCATTACCCAAGAAGCCAGGTGCAACCGAATGTGAGTTCCACAGAACCATTAGTTTAATGAGCCATAAAACAAAGATTTTATTAAGAGTCCTTATGGCCGGAGCAAGGAAATCAATAAGGCCAGAGATCGGAAAAGAGCAATTCGGTTTTGTTCAAGACGCAGGCACAAGAAGCTCTATCTTCATTATGAGAATGATGTCAGAACACGCCATACAGATGCAGGGGAACGTTTATCTTTGCTTTATAGACTATTTCAAAGCGTTCTATAAAGTCAGACATGAAGAAATATTTGAGATGCTACAGGAGCTGGACATTGATGGAAAAGATTTACGACTGATCAGGAATTTATACTGGGAACAAACAGCAGGAGTGAGAATAGAAAACGAAGTTGGAAAGTACTGTAAAATACAAAGAGCAGTGAGACAAGGTTATGTTTTTTCGCCAGATAGTTTTAACTTATATGGTGGAAAGACCCTTAGACCGACAAACGACGAGGATGGATTTAAAATCGGTGGCAATAACATTACCAACATCCGGTATGCTGACGATACGACGCTGATTGCAGAATCTCCAGTGAAACTGCAACGGCTCCAGGACGTTATTGTTGAAGAGAGCTGCTGCAAAGGTCTCAGCATTAACCGCAAGAAGACCTTTTGTATGACCGTCAGCAAAGACAGAATAAACTTAGGATGCCCACTAAAAATAAATGGAGAGAGCATACAACAAGTGAACAAATTTAACTACCTCGGCAGCTTAATCACATCAGACGGAAGAAGCTCGGTTGAAGTAAAGAAAAGAATCGCCACAGCAAAGGAAGTATTTCAGCGAATGTCAAACATTCTCAAAAGCCGATCACTAGCAATACTATATAATATATTTTATATTTTAAAATTATTTTATATATTTTAAATTGTTATGTAATCCCGGTCCTAACGTATGGCAGTGAAACCTGGACCATAACACCTACATTGAAGAAGAAACTAGAAGCGACTGAAATGTGGTTTTTACGACGCATGTTAAGAATACCTTGGACAGATCATATCGCAAATGAAGAGGTCCTGAGGAGGGCAGGATGCCAAAGGAAACTTCTGTTCAACATACGGAAATGTCAGCTGTTATTTTTGGGACATGTGATAAGGAAAGAAAAACTGGAGGAGGTGGTGTTGACAGGGAAGGTAGACGGGAAAAAGGGAAGAGGAAGACCAAGGATAACATACATGTCAAGTATCGCATTATTGACGAGACAAAGCGAGGTGAAAATGTTGAGAAAAGCAAAGAATAGAGATCTGTGGAGAAGCATGATCGCCAACGTTCTCAGAGAACATGGTACCTGAGAAGGAGGATTAAAGAAGTGATATCCTTGATGAGTATTTGGCAGAAATACTTACCACTATACGCAAGTGAAAATGTTATTGATACAATACATATAACACATACTACACATACTATCCATATAAAAAGTTTATTAATGGCACAAATTCTGTTTATATATATATATATATATATGCAACGCTAACTGCCCTTGTAGTGGGCCGAGTACTCAGGCCTATCAAAGAATCTCTGGCTTCTGAGTCTGTGCTTACCAGGCAATGTCCCACATCAACATCATTCCCGTAATGCCAGCTGATGGGGGTCTTTGCATTGAATTCAAACTTTTAGAGGCCTTAATCTGGACTAATCAGCCTGAAGACAGTGAAACACGTGGTGTCTGCACTTGAACTAACCCCCTCCTCCCATTTATCTATACACTTACAAGCAATATGCACACACGTATGGTAACACGTGTGTATATGACGATTTCTTAAATAAGTCCCAAATAAAGTTTCTTTAATCGTTAATATCCTATAAACTTGGCTGAGCTTCTGAGTACATCTGTGCTCAATACAAAAAAATTCTGTGTGAGAACAAAATTTTACCTACACTTAATGACGATAGAAAAGGTCCTCTTAAAAATGATTCTTAATTACGCCCCATCGTTTTAATTCTCATTGGAAGCTTGATATTACGAATTAATTATTTCAACTCTTAAGATCTATTTTACATTGTGTAAAACCCCAGCTGGATTCTACATCTGTCATCATGTCCAAGGAATTCACCACTTATCTTCAAACCTTTGTTTTGAAACGGCACCCAACATATAGACAGTTTGGGCGTTTGTGAACAGAAGGTGCCAGCTTCTGGTTGAGGGTAGTCTTTACAGATATACTTTGTTCACTTGTACATCTTTTTGTTCTTTTCCTAGGAAAATAAGCGTGGGAATACAATCTTATTTTTCTCAAAATTACTCTTTTACAAAGAACAGTGTGGGTGGGAACTCAAAGCTAGATTTTTTCTGTGAAATCGTATGAAAAATAAAAACCTTTTCGGGACAGAGTTTAAAGCAACATCTGCACCATCTGGTAAAAGTCTTGGAAATATCTGAGAAAAATTCCTTTTTGTTTGCTATTGCCTCCGTTGATAGAATATGTTTTTAGTGTACGTATAATATATGTATATATATACGTTAACATATATATACTATATAATTGGCAATATACGTACATATACACCATAATTATTATATATTATTTATACAATAACTTGTATGTGCATAAAAGAAGAAGCACGTACATCGTTTCATGTATTTCAAGAAGATACAGTAATATGTGTATGTATATATATAAATTGATTTAAAACAAAACAAATTGGATATCAAACTGCAACTGACTTCTATGGTAGTCATTTGCTGTTTGATAATTGTTGAAGAAGCATGAAATTCTGGATTAGTCACCTTCTGCCTATTTGTTTTGTTTTAAACCAAAAGTACAGTTGCTCTTGAAACATTGAGTTTTATAAGTGATAAAGTAGAATTATTCGAATATATTATGCATGCATATATGTATTCCTTAATTTGTCATCACACATTCTGAATATATATAAATATAATATATATAATATATGTATATTATATGTATAATATATATAAATAATATATGCATAAAGTGAAACACAGAAAATTAGTCATGACTGTAGTTATAACACTTATTTTTCATGTTTCACTTTCTCCATGATACTCTACTATAAGCATTGAGATTCCCGGATGAAAGGAACGTATCCTACCCTGCTCTACCTTGAATATAATATTATATAAATAACTTCCTTAATTTGTCATGAAGGTCTGGAAGAGTGATTTTTGCAACAATCAAGTTCACATTATACAGATTAAATTCCCAAGATGGCAAAATTTTGATAACTAGGAGAAAATCTTTTAAAAGTGGGCATGACAGAATTTTATACTGATATTAAACTCTGACTTTGAAAGCATAGTGACAGATTCCCTTTTAAAACATCTATAACAAATTCTGTCCAAGCATTTTTTGCTTTACTTAAACAATTACAAAAAAAGTCATAGGAATTATTAATATGGGGAATATTTTGTTGATCCATGGTCCAAATATGGTCGAAATATTTTTTACTTCTTTTTTCTAACTTTCTGTTTGGTTGTATAGTTTATAATAAATATGCTCAGTACAATCGTAGAGCATTAATACGTATTAACCAGACAAAATATTACATATTGTAAATTCTTGACTCTGTAGACTTAGTGAAAGACATAAAAATAGAAGCCTTATCATGCCATGAATTGGAGTTGTAAGCTTTTTACTGAGCTACATTTCGAGATATACTTCTCTCACCATCAGGCTGCTGAAATGATTATGAATCCAACAGAACATTAAGCAAAATATATGAAATAATCGATTCCCTAAACCACAGCAGTCATATTAACATCAAATCTTACAATCTTCCAGAAATATGGCGACTCTACGGTCTCCTATGTCGAGTCAATCGTTGGTCTTGAGATTTTTCACACAATCTGCTTGTTACTGAGGACCTTTCTTTGTTTGGTCAAAATAATTTAAAAAACAGAAATTTTGAAAGCATTGAGAATGTTCCTATATGGTTAGGCTGCCTGCCGATGGGAGAAGCTTCTCTAAAAATACCTTCTTCTAATGTATCTGTAATTTCCAAATAAGATTACGGTACTGTGTACATTGTCGCAATGATTTTGATGTACAAAGGACATTGAGGCCGCACACAATTTTTACACACATGTCTTAGTGTGCCTTTCAAACGTTCTCTGTACGCGTAGACATGCAAGTAAATGTTTGCCTATCTATACCATTACCCCTCTACAAGAGGACACCTCTCTTACAAATCCTTTTTCATAGAACATAACAATTTTTCATTTAGTTTCTATAGGCAACCCCGTTTTAATAATAGAAACCGACGGCAATTGTTCCACCATGCATGGATGAAGGAGAAAATGCATACAGTGTTTTATTAAAAGTAAGGAAGATTCGCATTTAAATGATGCATATTTGAGTGAGGCTCGTATGGAAGTCACTATAGCAACTGTAAGAGAGCAATATATGAACCAAAAACAGATGCAGACCAAGTCGCAGTCTTCATTGATTGCCTGAAATATATTTGGGCACTTAATATGTGTCAAAATAAAACACTTGAACGGAGATAAACGTATGAGTTCGAAAATTTGCAAGCGAATAAAGAAATTAACAATTCGAAGCAGAAAAAAACACAGGAATACTCGAATTGTATATCGGATCTAGGTAATACGTAAAAACGACAGAATCGAATTAAAAATGGTTTTCATACTTGAACACAATTTTTTGAAAGTAGGTTTATAAGCTTAAAACTTCAATACCTTGAAATACTAGGTTTGCATCAGGCGAGGTTGTCTATCTCATGGGGGTAGGTGGGCCTCTGACTTTGGTTGTAAACCCTCCTAGGGATGGTGTCTCGATAAAAACACCGATTGTCGCGTCACCACATTACCACGTCTCTTTTATGAGAACAATGTGTGGTAGACAGTGTCTGCTGCTACTTTGTTTAATACCATCCCCATCACCATAAGGCTCAGTTAGTCAGCTTTCAGATGATCTACGTCTTGGTGATGGTTTCGGACATTTATTTCTACTTTTAATATTTAGGACAGTTTTAATTAAACGATTCACCCCCAGTACCCGGCAGACCTTCAATGGTCAGGGGCTGCCAGAGACTCCAAACCCAAAGCTATTAAATGTGCCCAGTTAAGACGTGAAGAAACAAGACATTTGTCTTTTAGGGGTTCAGTTCATAACAGACTATTTTTCGTTATTGGACAAGTTTAAGATACATATACATGACTAATAGTAATGTACATGACTAAACAGATATTGTCTAATACATATCATAGGGTGATATCTTACAAATCATAGGATTATATCTTAAACAATACAGAAATTTAGTTTTGTGTGATTGATAACAAGCCCTGACTATTTGTTCAAAAGTGCAGACTCCAGATATGGAAGTGATAGCTCTACATATTGGTACTGAAACACTTGCATTTAGTCGTAGTTACAAATTCAGACACAACTCATTTTCCTCCATGGTCCAAAGCTCATTGTTTTTCTGTCATTGTTCATCGCAATTAGTTCTGTGTTCAGTTTCAATGTGATGAACCAGACGAATGGTTGGGGTAGTAATGCTGGTATTAGGGTGATTTCTTATCTAAATTTCTTATCTAAATCTTAAAAAACCGTTATATAAAAAACCGTGAACGTCGAGATTTCCGGATAAATTAACAATTAGTGTTTTGTTTTCTGGTAAGTCAATTACTTCTCCACTTTTTCATGGTGTTCGGATTTCTATCTCCTCTAAGGAAAAGACTGATTTCTTTGCAAGATTGTTTTTCACCAATTCTTCCAATAACTGACACTTGTGGTTTTTTTGGGTCATACGTTTTTCACAAACTAATCAGATTTTGGATTTAATCGAGGCAAATCCATGGTTGCTTGCAAAAGTCATTTATGGGCTTGACAAGTCTAAAGCTCCTGGTCTAGATTCGACTCCAATAGCTGTCTTAAGAGACTGTGCTTCCAACTTATTTTCCTTCCTCTCCAAATTTTCAATCTTTGCCGATCTAAGTCTTGTTTTCCGCCTACCTAAAAAGTTTCTTATGGTATCTCTGTCTTTAAAAATACAGTTGATCCAGCTAATGATGGCAAATATCAACCTGTCAGTCTTCTTTCTGTCATTAACAATTTTTAAACGACCGATAAAATATTTATGGGTAGAATTTTTGCAAAGCCTACGTCTTTTTGTTGGTATTTAGTACAGATTTAGCGGATCTCATCCCACTGTTGTCCTTTTGACTGTAATAACAGAACGTATCAATCAATTTATGTATACTTCTGATGAAGGACGTGCTGAAGCTCTGGGTGTTTCTCAAACATTAACAAGCTCTTACATGCTGGTTTACTTCAAAAGCTTTCTGGTCATGGGGTTTCTTGAAAGGTCTTTGCTACTATTCAGTTCTTCGTCTCAAATCACAAAATGCTTGTCCCATTGGATGTCTCTCACTCTCTTCCTTCTTTACACTAATAATCCTCCTTACTTCTGTTGATTGACATCTCTGCTGATTCCATTACATTGTACTCTGGCAGTGTCCACAAAGGAACTGAGCAAGAACAAATCAAACTAGTGGAATATTTGGAGTCTGACTTTCACGCTGTCAAAGATCAGATACGTTTACATTTATTACTTAGAATGTCAGATGATAACCTGGACAAAAAACAACTAGAAGAAAGAGAGAAAGAAGAGGCTAACATTAGAGCTGAGTGACAAGAAAATGCAGTAGAACATTGCCTTTTTATGAAAAGCAACTAAATGTCATTGGGAGACAGTAAATACTTGAGAGTGAGATGGAATATCATTTTGAGAAACATACAATTATAAAATAACACAGACTCCTTTTTGTAATTTCTTTTAAAGTGCAGTGTGCAGTTAGCTTTAAAAGAGCTTTCTCGTCTATTAACTCTTTTCTTTTCTGACATTGAATTTCTAACCTGGGCATTCCCAAAACCGTCGGTTTCTACCAGCAATTATTAGTAAACAATGGAATAATGTTGATATTGGGCAATAGAGAGGAGCTGTTGTTNAAAAACAACTAGAAGAAAGAGAGAAAGAAGAGGCTAACATTAGAGCTGAGTGACAAGAAAATGCAGTAGAACATTGCCTTTTTATGAAAAGCAACTAAATGTCATTGGGAGACAGTAAATACTTGAGAGTGAGATGGAATATCATTTTGAGAAACATACAATTATAAAATAACACAGACTCCTTTTTGTAATTTCTTTTAAAGTGCAGTGTGCAGTTAGCTTTAAAAGAGCTTTCTCGTCTATTAACTCTTTTCTTTTCTGACATTGAATTTCTAACCTGGGCATTCCCAAAACCGTCGGTTTCTACCAGCAATTATTAGTAAACAATGGAATAATGTTGATATTGGGCAATAGAGAGGAGCTGTTGTTAATGACAGACGATATCCTCTGAGTTTCTTGTGCATTAAGATAATTAGAGATTAGTTTATTTGTTTCTCAAAGTTTTTATGACTTTTATGTGAAAAAATATAATAAAGGGGTTTCTTGCTTCTGTAATGGTAGTGTTGTCATGCACAAGGAGGATTCACTCTCTATTCTTAATTGAGTAATTTGTGCCTTTCTGGGAATTTGTATTGCATAACAAGAAGGTCAGTGTCTTCTTTTCTAGTATTTCGATTGTCTCAATTGCTGTTAAAGTATCTTAGACTATCAAAATCGAAGATACAACTGTCAGTTTTTGACAGCGGCTGTCGCAGACCTATTCTTTGGAGAAAGAAAGCAATGTCTCAACTCAACTCAGTTTCAAAAGAAATATTTTTGACATCCAGAATAACGACTAAGCTATTTTGTGCACGTTTTACAAAAAGAAGAAAATTCCGTTGTTTATCGAACATATCAAGAACAATGACTAACGGTTACAAGGAAAACCTCCTTAAAGTTCTGCAGAAAGTGCAGACACTTCCCGTCAGACGCATGAAATCGAGGTAAATAAAAGATGATAGCAGAGTCGAAGTGCAGAAAGATTCATTGAAGATTATACAATTACATCTGGTAAAAAGCGTAAACAGACCCCAACGGGGGATAAACTCCACAACCAGGCTGAACGAAAGAAATTGTTTGGAAACTGAAAATCAGAAAAGAGGAAATGGAGTTGAGAATAAAGGAGAACAGATTTCTCTGCAACTTGGTGCGCTAAGAAATTTTATGAGAAAGTATTAGAATTAAGGCCCATGTGTGCATCAGTAAAAACTCTTGTTTAGTAGGTATTTTACATGCTTTTATAATTTTCTAAGAAAATAATTGGATTGTTAAATATAATGCCACACTGATTTAAAGATGGACCATATATATTCTACGTCAGAAACACACAAAATCAGCAACAGTGAGCTTGACAATGACAACTTATACCAAATTTCTGAGCCACCACTCCGTTAAAAAGTACTGATAAAATGGGGTTGGAGAATAGTTTTGAGTTAAGAGAAGCTAAAGATAAAGCAAAAGATGGCTGAGAACAACAATTTTGAAGAGCATTGCAGTTTGAACTGGAGCGCAGAAGGATCAAGCTTCTGAGTTTGGCAATAGACGGAAGGAAATTGCATGACATATGACACTTCAGATGGTGATGATGAAGAAGAAGAAGAAGAAGAAGAGGAAGAAATAGGAGAAGAAAAAGAAGAAAAAAATAAAACAGCATTCATTTCTCCAAACAAAATACATGAGCTGTATTTAAACAAAGTTAATTGAAAGGCAATTCAATTAATTAGGAAAGGTAGGGTATTTTTGCTCCAGAAAAAAACCCAGAGCAATACATTTTCTTTGATTTTTAAATCTAAAAACTCCTGTGATGTGTGTAAAAAGCGCAACGTTTTTACCATTTGCTTGCTGTATATAGCATACAAGTTTGGTATTCCATTGAGTTTTTTCCCCGTAAAAGTGTTAACAGTTTCCATTTGTCGAGTTTTTGCTTCAAACATGCCTAGAGTACATCCTTGTATGTTAAAGCACATAAAGCTGGAGCTCATAAATAAAATATGTTGGCCTCGGATGGGTTAAAAAAAGTACAGGATACAAATAAACTCCAGCATTTACCTTTCCAGTTTATTTCTTTTTCAAAATTTACTTATTTGCCGGAGCTTCTAATGCCCCCCCCCCTTCCCTAGAGAATTTACCAAATTTATTTATCTACATTCTGCTGTAAATGACTTTTAAACTAATTTGAATTAGAAAGCATACTGCGAAAATATTTTATCTGGACATGTTTGTGTAATAAAGAAAATGTTAAGGCAGTCAGAGAGTACTTGTTTAGCTGCATTTTCAGAATTAATTTTGTGTGTTTTCTTTCCCCTGAAAGGAAGCATTTCACCTCAAGCTTCATACTTCTACTGTCCAAGGGTCCAACATTGATGCCAATTGTGTAAGATTATGCTCTGGGAAGTTTGCTTTCCAGTTTTGCATTGTTATGTTGCATCCACCCATGTGGCTTGTAACTGAAAATAACCTAGCTAATGAGTTCAAAAGTATAATAAGGATGGTGAACACAATCAAGCATCGCTTGAGTGTCAAGAACGCCAGCTGACTTAATTAAGTCTACAATTAGGCAGAGTTTTCAAATTTGTGTTAAGCCTCTTAAAATATGTTTTTACAGTAATAGCTATTTTTCTTTATAAACCGTAATGCAAGCTTTATTAACAACGACATTTTAGCACCAAGAAACATGCGGTGCTGTTAGTGAAAAAATCTCTTGAGCAATACCAATGAAAACGTTCAAACTTGTTTGAAATTGAAATCCCACGAAAGAGCGACAGGAGACTGCTCTACGATTCTTAAGGTAACAGCTGGAGTTAAACAAATCCAACGAGTTTTTTCATTTCCACGCTTGATTCAATCACGGGAGAACTTCCTGACAAGAAAATCAGTTTTAGAATGCTGTGGAAGAGATTTCTTAACATACGTTTTTTGAAATGATGCCAAATTGGAATTTAAGTGCTAACAGTTGGATGGACCAGGCTGCAACTTTTTCTTGATTAAAGAGTAAAGGAGCAGGGGCTGTGTGAAGACCTTGGGCCTGTTTTAAGCAGATGGGTACAAGGGGCAGCCTTTTTGTAGTAAAAGGGTCTTTTTAACTGTATGATACAGTGCGAATAAAGTCGTTTAAAAAACGCAGAAAGCAGTTGTGGTTATTTACAATAGCACATATAAAAATTAATGCTCACCAAGAAGAGAAGATAAAATCCTATACCGTCGAAGTTAATTTGTCAGCTATTAATGATATGAATTTGCCAAGAATCTTGCTGTAGTGCATCAGCTGTGTTGACCAAAAAAGATACGGAGAGTGTAAAGAAACATTTGCAGAAATTTTCTCTGCTTGAGTCAAAAAAAGTGATTTGGCTAACAAAAGATTAGAAGAAGGGGGTAGAAAGGAAGTTTCCATATAAAAACATTGAGGAGCACCTTTTGAATTAGATTAATGTCAGATGAGATAGTATGTTCAAGGATTAAAAAAAACTTATAATGAGGTAAGCTAAGAGTTTTGTATGTTGAAAACGCTGTCCAAAAATTAATATTTTTTTTTGTGCTCCAAACCATAACTACGGCGTAAAAGGATCAATCAAAATTAATAAGTAAGCTTGTTACTTATGTATTATAAGTACGGCATTTAACTGCGCAGTATAAATACATCACTGGGGTAATAATTCCATTGGACAAGAAAGCAATATTTGGCTAATTTGGCACTGTCAGGAACGGTCTACCTCATTAGGGAAAAGAAACTCTGTTTAATAAACAATTTGTGATACAAATCTTGAATATCGCTATTAAAATCATTTTCATTTTGATGGAAAGCTTCTTTGCTGTCACTCAACTGGGCCAAAATTTTGGAATAAGAAACGGAATTCAAAGAGATGATAAAGAAAATCCGCTACTTTTTGCGATTGGCTAAAGAAAACCAAAAACATCTCAGTACTTATTGGGTGCTAAGGTACATGCACCAACCTCAAAGCCTTTATAGTACTTGGTGGAGCTAAACGTGAAATTAAAAACTATTAAGTAAAGCATTACGATCACAATGTATGACCATCGGATTCATCGGAGGCAAGCGTGAATGAAGTTATCATAGTAACGTATGCTAAAACTGTCCTGAAAAAGCTATCTTTTAGGCGTGGCTTGTTTGTTATGGATTCGTTCGAATGTCAAACGAAGGAGCTGTATTAAATAGCCTTTTAAAGATAACAGAGTGGATTCTGTAGCTGTTTCAGCAGGCTGCACAACGTACTTCAGGCAACCGGTAAATCATGAAACAAGCTATTCAATATAGTGCCAAAAGAGTTCTACAATAAATGGTTATGTGATAGCACTCAGCAGGACTGACTCTGGCAACTTCAAACCATCACATTGTAAAAAATGTTTAAATGGGTACTTAGGTCTACCTTGAAGTCGAAGCTCTTGTCAATGTTGTAGTAAAACCATATAATGTGTGTGCATTAAATTTGCTTGGTGACTGAAGTAAAGATAATCTTATATACTGTTTTAAGGAATACACAATGCAGTGGGAGTTGCAGTTGTGGTTCAACAATGTATGATGAGAAACACTGATTTATCGAACTTAAATCTAGTCATCACTTAATTGGATAAGAAGAGGCTGTGGAAGAACTTTATCTATTTAGTCATTTCGATGACAGGGGTGATTTCATTGATAGTAAATCTCTGTAAAAGTTAATGGTGTAGATTATTTTGATATAATGAAAGTCAACTTAACAAGTTATTCATTTCGATGCCCTAAATACAGCTTATTCAGAGAAAAAAAATCCAATTTTTAACTAAAGTTTCATTTTGTTTTAAGCTCTTTTTCGAACTCTTGAAATCAGCGTCGCATTTCATTTAGTGCCTCAGCCAGTACCTTAAATACTAAATAATTACCATGAGCACTTGGAAGAGCAAATGTGGTATTCTTACTTTCCCAGTGGTTCAGTAGTTGAGTGATATCAAGTTCAGAAGGACAGCTAAACTGATGTGCTACTTTTTTCCCCAGCGTGACAGCACCTCTCAAGTCAAAGAAGGTTGACTTCATCTTCAGGGAAAGCCCTTCAAAACGTTAAAATACAACAAATGGCTGAGGCACGAGAGGATTAAACACTTACCGAATGTTGTAGTTTGAACTCTAGCTCTTGAAAAGATCATTGCTGAATGGATAGTAAATGCATGAAACCTAACTCATGTGAATCCGTTCAGAAGTCATTCAGCTGTTGCGTGTTAAGAATTTCAGTGGGTGTCAACAGAGACGATTAAATCCATTGCTTTCAGGTAATTAATCTTGCCACACTGGTCTAGGAATGTCCAAAAGTCAGGGAACAAAAGTAAATAATCTTTTCGTGGTACACAGACTGTATTATTGCAACAATAGGGTGTTCTGATTCACTTTTTTCATTAATTTGTAAAACCAGATATTTGTTGATTCGGAAATATCTTACCATTCGATAGGAAAGTAACTTTGTACTATAAAGGATAAATTTGCAGGTTTTTACAGTCTTTTTAGTTGGTTTGAGACAACAATGAAGTTTTCTTACCATTGCCAATGTTTGAATAACTTTACCTTTCAGTGTTCCTGTCAAATTTGCTTCAGTAGATACGATTTCTACGAATTTCTTTGTGGCTTGGTTCTGATTCAAAGCACTTGTGTAACGAAATTTTTGCTGATCACACGTTCATCTCAAACAAATAAACTGGCGAAATGCAATTCTTTCAGACTGCTTAAAGGCAATTGTGCATCAAATAAAAGAAAGAGATAAAGTAATTAGCCTTAATTAGCCTACTCTCTCTGTCTCTGTCTCTCTGTCTCTGTCTCTGTCTCTCTCTGTGTCTCTGTCTCTCTCTGTGTCTCTCTGTCTCTCTCTGTCTCTGTCTCTCTTTCTCTCTCTCTCTCTCTCTCTCTCTCTCTCTCTCTCTCTCTCTCTCTCTCTCTCTCTTTCTATCTCTTTCTATCAACGCTTATATAATTAAATACATATATTAGATTGACAAGCAAATAATATATAATCACAAAGAAACACAAAAAAAACTAAATAATAAAAA
>RDPX01000030.1:2855887-2870493 GCA_003991215.1 Morbakka virulenta
TCTGTCTCTCTCCATTTCTTTTGCTCTCTCTTTGTCTCTCTCTGTCTCTCTCTCTCTCTCTCTCTCTCTCTCTCTCTCTCTCTCTCTCTCTCTCTCTCTCTCTCTCTCTCTCTCTCTCTCTCTCTCTCTCTCTCTCTCTCTCTCTCTCTCTCTCTCTCTGTTTATATATACATACGTCTTGAGCATGTGGATACAATCAAAATTAATCTAACCTAAACGGCCTATTGAAAAATTATTATATGAACACTTAAAAAGTCAAACAAAAACATTTGAATTGGTAGCCCCTCAGTATGACTCAACAGAAAAAGAAACAAATAATAGAAAAAGAGAATTGAAATATTGTTGTTACTGAAACAGTTGTCATTAATTAGGATAGAAAAAACCCTGAAGTACAAACTTTAACTGGTTTGGAGGGCTTGCTTTTTTGTGAGGTACACCGGTCAATTTGTTAAAAATGCTGACGGATCATCACCAAAGTATTTGCCTGGTCCAAATCTATTATGGTGGGGAGACTGATAGTGGCTTGATGAGATGAGCACAAGAAGTTTAAAAGATTAGGATAACATAAACCTGTCAGAACGATGTCCTTGACTTGAGGCATCCAATAATTATTACATGAGAAAATATTTTAACATTATGCCTCCTGGCAGTGGCATTTCTCTTGATGTTTGGAAAGGCTTTTTTGGGACAAAAAATTGCCCTTCTGTCAACCGTCCTTTTCAGCACGTTAATAGTACTCTGAAACCAGCACCGGGGTGAATATGACGCTTGCGGAATAGGATTTGATGAATGAGCACTATTTAAGATAATGAGTACCTGTTCCATTGATTGTATTGATGTGAGCTAATGTAATGCGACGTGCTCACTCTCATTCATCCTGGAAATTATGGCCTCATAGAGAATTTTTTAAAAAATAGTTTAAAAATAAGAATAGAAATCTAACAAATGAACTTCCAAAATAGGATACTCTTGAGGCCAGTCAGAAAAAACTGAGCTTGCTATGGTAACAAGCTCACAACGTCACAAAGTGGTTTCTTTCATGTAAATTAAAGAGATCTAATTTTTTTCTTGAAGCATCGTGTATTGGAGCATTAAATTATTGTAATGAAATTACAACAGCTTAGATCATGGCAATGATCGGTCGTTTTTACGGGTCTATATTCTCTCATTGGAAGAATAACAGATATTGTATATAAAGAATAAAATACAATTAAAAAAAAGAGAAGAAAAATAGATATCATATTGATGACATTTTTCTTGAAAAGTACCAACATTGACTTGGCCACCTACTCACCATACCGCTTCTTTTGCAGTTATTTTAGGTTTTGTTGAAGCATATGAAAATGAAAAAACACCAAACCAAACCAAACAAAACAAAAAACACAACTCGAGGAAACACCTGCAATATTTGTTTTCTTCGCCCCTGTACAGAAATATCATTGTTGGCAATAGTGACACGAAATCTGATACCGGCTGATGCCATGAAATAAAAAAAATTAACATTTCTTGCAATCATCTAACTTTTTTATAAGGAAAAAATCCTGGAATATTGTATAAAAAGCAATTCCCACCCACCCCTCTTTTCCAAACTGAGCGATGTTAAAATGGAAACATACAATGATGGTTTTGATCCAAACGAAAGCTTGTAAATAAAACTCATAAAATTTTAATAAAATACTTTGATATGTCATCATTTCACAAAGCCAAGTGTTTTCTCTGCGGCATGGTCGCAATCAACCATTTGCCACCTCACATCAAGAGCTTTGTATCCAGCGGTCTCTGTTTAAAGGACTAAGTATGACGTCATCATTGTTTTACATTGTGTTTGTGGTGGTCGTGTTCAAAGGTCGGACAAAAACCGAAAGAATGTTGAAAATTTGACAATAGGTATATCAAATATTAGATGTGGACAATAAAATGTCAGCCTTTACTTAAAACACAGATTACAATAGTATATAGAATTTTACCGGAGAATTTCTTGAAAGGGGCGGTTCAGCTGAGAAAACGCTTAAGATATATACTAATCTAGTTCGATTGCAATTGTTGCATCCTATTTCCCACGCTAGCTGATGACAAGGCATATTCACTGACATGGCCTCTGCTGTAGGAGAGAAATACCACACCACAACTCGAAGAAAACCAAAAGACGAAAGGGTTCTTGTTGTGTTTCAAGGATCAACGTACGATGTAACAGACTTTTTGGATAAACATCCTGGAGGTAGAGATGTATTAGTTAATAATTCGGATTCGAATGTAACAAAGCTGATGAACGACCCCACTATCCACGTTCATTCAGAAGCAGCGTATTCAATACTGAAAGCATATGAGGTTGGTTAAGATCTTTTTTTTCCTAAACAGATAGACCAAGAATTTTGTACTTTTTGGCTATTTTCTTGATAGTCGTATGTTTAAATGGAAAGCGTTCATTCATCGATTGCAAGATCTGATCCACCAGTGGTGAAAAATTAAATCGCTAAGTCTACATTAAAACGAAATTTTTTCTTTTTTTAATGCTGTAATAACTGTTTTAGATACTAACTTAACATTTTGGTTCGGAGGACCATTAGTAATCGTATACTAAACCTCCAAAATATGCTCTGTCTTGTTTGTTTTTACCAGTAAGGCGATGTATTCCAATTCTGCATTTAGATCAAGTTTCAGGCTGTTTTGTTGGTTAAGTTTTGTTGTCTTATCTTCAGATGAAAAATAGTAGGAAGAATTTATGAACTCTTTATAAAAACCCAGGGGTTAAAATTCAGACTCAACTAAGGTGAGGATACTACGTGAAATAAACAATGCAGACCAGTAAATTTGTTAAAAACAGTCGGCTAGGCTTTTGGTTTCTAACAGTTAATTTGATGCAATATGATGTACTTGATAAGAGCTGAGAATTGATTGAAGCAGGCTCAATCCTACCTTTAAAATAAAAAAGTATCGGCTTCACAAAAAGACAACTGTTCAAATTTGAGCCTATTTAGCTTGAGTCCCATGCGTGCTTGCATGCAGAATCGTAATTTCTATCCAGACAGGAACTGAAAACAAAATAGGTCAACCTGCTGAAAATGAAATATGCTCACGGTTTATCACTTCAAGTTTTGAATATCAAGAATTTGCGTTGTTAGCAAGAGAAAACAAGAATATTATCCCTTGCCGAGCAAATCTAACAAGATAATGCAGATACCTCATGCGAAATATACAAAGAGAGATGCTTTATGGTATCATACTGCTATTGCCAAATCTTGATCTCATCATGTGCTAAGGAAGAATAGTTTGCTGACATAGAAATAGGTGTAATACAAACGTAGTAGATAGAAAAACGCCCATTTAAAAGCATTTATCGACATTGGTGTAACTATCGAGTTTTGCATTGAATTTGAAAAGTGTCGAAAGAAGTGAGATATGTGGTGTATATGTGGTTAATTCAATCTTTAGAAAAGCAAAATGTACTATTGTATGTATACAAATATATTGTAATTTACAAATTGTAATTTTGACATAGCATACCATCCTGTCATGCGATACTAGATTTGTAGGTATACAGCTATGTAATATGGCATTTTAGAGGATTTTAGTCGAGGTACAGGTTTTTTTTTGGCCTGCAAAACATATATGAAAAAACTGTTAGTTTATAAGGTTTCGATCATTTATTTAGTGAAGTAAACTATACTTAAAAAGAATATACACTGAAATATAGCTATGTTTAGGAAATGATTTTAATGCCAAGCTTAATGTGGCAGATAATTGAATGTACACACCAACTGAAGGAATAACTTGTTTATAACTTAAAGTAATTTTTTTCTATTTTTTTCAAAAGTATGTTTTTGTATGTTACCATTAGAGCTTTAAAACTGTTTGTGAATTATGTAAACCCTTAAATGCAATTAAAATGGATGTGGATTAAATGTTATTGCCTGTTCTTGTAACAACAGGCTGAAAAGAGGACTTGTCTATCATTGATTAAGTTTCAATCCAGTTATATTTTCTTTCAGTTTTGTGCAAAATATCCAGGCACATTTTGTTTTTAGTTTTGTTTGATTCTACATTGATGACACATAGATCTTCTTTATTTGTCTCCTTCATCCACTGACTTGATTTTGTTAACTAAAGCAGTTGGTTGGCTATTGTTCTTGTAATTTTTATATGGAAGTTTGGAGCATGCACACTTTCTAAAAGCTGTACATTCACTATCCTGTGGTATTGATGGAGGTGTGTATATGAGGACCCATGAACAGATTAGATAAAAACTGAAGATAAATGCTAAACACATATCATTTATCTAAAGTTTTCATCTAATTTTATCTAATCAAAAAACAATTACTATTTGTACATTCAAAAATAACTTAAAGTAGTTAGAGAAGGTGTTAAGAGGTAACAACCTGGTGATGGAAAAAAACCAAAACAAAGCAAAAACACCAGCTAGGGTGACCTATGCTATGTGTAAATTTTAAATTCAGAATTTAAATCTGATTTTGTGTTTTTGCCATGTTTATGTAATATGCATTTTTCTATTTTTGCATTAGAATTTTTGCATTATTATACACATTTCTCTAGTAGTGCATAACAGAGACATTGCTACAATCATTCCTCCCAAATCCTAGTTGTTCTTTCTTTTCTATGCACATTCTTGACCACAGTTTAATTCTGGCAATGTGCTTGGTTTGTTATATCTAGGTACAGTTTAGTCATGCAAATAACAATTTTTTAACCCTTTTCTCCAGATGTAATGCAAGAGGAAAGCATTTGATAATTTTTGCATTCTTTACCCATGGAAAAGCTGCCTGGGAATAGCCCTGTAGCTGTCACTTTTAAGTACTGGCATCATAGACACAGATAAGAGCCAAGAATTTCAGTAAAAACATATGGTAGCCAAATACTTAAAATAAAACATTCTTAAGCGAGGATATCAAAAATCTACAATTATGATAAGTCTGGTTTACATTATAAACAAAAATCACTACTTTTGATTAGTATAATGCATATATATATATATATATATATATATTTCAACAAGAAAGGCATTTTGTATGATGGGATAAGCTTTTGCATATTAACTTTGCCAGGTCTGAGATCTAATGTTGTTGAAATATATATACTTTTAAAGACCACTACCTGCTTTAATGAAATTTATATATTTATTTATTAATATATATAAATATCATTCACATTTGTAAGTTCAATCAGATATCAATAGTAAGATTTGATAATGCATAATAGAATAAAGCTTATATCACATAAATATAGTATAATATTATATTATATATTATGTAATATATTGATATGATAAAAGTAATCTTGAAAAGACAACTACATTGAGTAACTAATAGTTTTATGCATATGATCAAAAGACACAATATTACATATAATATTATTTTTATTATTGTATATTATTATTATATATATCTAATGAATATAAAAGTGTAATACAATAATACATTTACAAAATACAGTGACATTTAAGAAATGGAATTTGTTACTTTTATAGATATAGGTAGAAGTCTCTTTCTTTCATGGTACATATTTTGGTTAAATGATGAGAAAATTCACAAGACACATATTTCAAAAGTGTATAGGACAACAGAAAATGTGATTGGTTTTCACTTCATAAAATGTCCTGTATATACAAGTTACTCTTGGTGCCTTCTGTAAAAGATACCTCATGCCAATAAGCTTGTAACAACCCACTGGTAATTGGGCACTCTTGTCTTGGTTTGATTGAAATGTCACACATTTCTGCCATATTTTTGCAGATATTATTCCATTTTACATGCTAGCATGTGTTGGACGATTTCTTGAAATTGACTTCCAAGTTATCCTATCCTTCACCAGGTCTCTGCTGACACCTTTTTCTTTCAGATCCATCCTTATCACTTCCTCCCATGTTTTCTTTGGTCTTCCTCTGCCAATGGTTCCTGTCACATTGATTGTTCTGCGTCTACTTGCCCAAGCATTCTTGTCCATTCTCTCCACATGACCAAATGATCCAGTGATCCACATGATCCAGTTAGTATATAAAGGCTTTTTAGAAGAAACCTTAAAATTGACATGGGATGCACAAGACTCAATAAATCTATATTTTACCCATTGGTTGTATTTTCCATTGCCAGCATTCCAGGTCTAAGAATCATTCAATTTTTGCCTTGGTAGTTTCAAAATTCTAAAAGTTTAATACCATTCAATTCAAAAGCCATGAATTCAACATATGAATATAACAATATAATTTAATCTGATTTTTTTTTAATTGTCAGTATAAAAAACATGGAAGTAAGTTGTTATTGAGTCTATTTGAGAAATTTTTGTTTAATGTGTATATTTTTGGAATGATGATTAAGAGCCTTGTTAATGAACTATGACTTTGTATGAACATATACAAGCATTTTCTGGATATTTTTTGCAGGTGAAGGAACCTTTAAATGGAAAACTTACGAAAAATACTTCTGGTGACAACAACAATTTATCAGGGTGGAAGGAGGTAATTTGCATTGCTGCAGGCATATTTGTTTTTATTTTATTACTTTGCCATGACAACCATCAATTGAACTACCATTTCCTTTGATAGAGTATGTTCTAATAGGAGAAAATTACCTTTATAGTGGTTTATGAAGGGGAATTGTATTCAGACATGCCCTTGCTGCAATGTTTTCTTTTCACATCATAGGTTGTTTGAGCCCAATTATTTTTTCATTAATGATGACTTAATGGCATTGATGATCACACAATCAACTTGTTTTGTGGTTCCAAACAGTTTTAGTGCTTGGGTTTTAACAACAGAGGTAATAGGTGTTACTTTGACTTTTTGAATTAGATCTCTAACATCAGATATTTAAATAGAAGGTACACAAGACCACATGTTCTAAGATTTAATAGCTTTCATTCATGCAGGCATGTGATAGCGCTTGTATATGGAGACATGGACCCAAGCATGTCAGCAGGTGGTCAATTACATGTGGAAATCAATATTTTCTTCCACCAGCAAATAAATATAACAGATGACCTTAATAAACTGCACAAGCATAGTTATTAACATGCTCTGATCCACATAGCTAATATTTTTAGATTGGTGGTCTGTTATTTCTTTAATTAATGCAAAACTTCATATATATACTCACAGTGTTTAGTTTGTGGTAACACAAATACAGTTAATGCATAAATATTTGATCATATATTAGCTAATCAATCAAGATTTGTTTTCCTTCCATGTTATATCTGCCTGGTCACTAGACTGTAATTCACCAACTTTTAGTCTTGTGTGCAAAACTGAAGGTATTTAATTTCATTCATGATAAGTACAGTGGGCTTTGATACAACAAGTTTTAAAAGGGTTTTTTGAAAATGCATCAAAAATAAAATTTGTCGTGGATAAAATAGAGACAGAAAATAGAGTTGGTAGGGGAAAATATGCCTATTGTAATAGAAAATTCATTGTATTCAAGTTCATTTTATACGGAGTCTACTATATGTACATAATACAATCCTTACTCATTCACAGAGGTTTTATTTACTTTGATGAAAAAACATACCTAGGATTTGCCGCAAGAATGCCAGGAATAATCAAGAAGAACATATTTTGAATTAAAGTTTTGGTTAAATGTAGTTTTGTTGTTTTTTTGATTGATAGATAAGTAATATAAGTGGCCTGTGGTATGCTGAAGCATAATCAATGTCTGTATGGTCCAAGTGTGTTGTATGCTGTGCCATTTAGATTTCTGCCATAACACCCCACTTTGAACCAGTTTGTGCCTTTTTCTCCTTTAAAGTTGAGATTCAAAGAGAGAACTTTTAAAATGCTTGATGTGCTTTGCTACTATATTGAGGTATTTTAATTGAACCCTAATCTTGTTCCCATACTATAGAATTTAATTAAAATAGAGGTCACACTGCATTTGGGTCAAAATATTGATGTCACAACAATACTAAAAGAGCTCAACATAAATTTTTAACATAAATTTCCAGTTTGGCCCAGCTGTCAACCCAATCTTTCCCCTGGCCTCTTCTCTTGCCTATAAAATAGGGTTTCAAGGCTCACCAGATCCTATGTTGCAATTCAAAGACCATTGATACCCTTTATGAATCCAATCTCACCCAATGGAATCCAACCTGAATTCATGAATATATGTTAGCAGTACTCATCCAACACATGCTAGCATGTAAAACGGACGTTAAACCGAATATGATGATGATGATGATGATGATGAGTACTTGTCTGGTCATGAAGGGTTTCCCTACAAAGGTTGCTGGCTATTGGATGATGGTTTAGACAGGCAGGTAAACAAGTCCAGTTTATATAAATAATTAAGTGTAACATCATTTTCTTGCCTCAATTTAGTATTTACACTTGATTCCTGGTGGCTTTGTTTACTGACTTTGTCATATTAAACAGCTGTAAAACAGATAAGGAATGTATGTGACTAGCTTATCAATACTACAGTGCAGCTGATACCTAAAGACAATGTAATGATGTGTTAGTTGTAAAACCCCATCATTGTATGATAGATTGAGTACAGAAGTTCATGATAAGTGAAATAGGTCTATGTGTAGTAAATATAGAACAAAGCAACCTATTGTACTAAACTAAAGCTGAAATAGCCTTTTATTTATAAATAGTATACCATGACATGATTGTCAAAGACATTTGACAATTGCATCAGTGTGAAACTGACAGTTATGTTCTTTCAAACATATTTTAATCCCAAATACATACAACTTCTCTCTACTTATCTTTGTATTAAGCACTGTCTTTGGCATTATTCAATGAAGGTATTTGAATAACATACCATTGAACTCTTGAAGGATTAACAGCTGCCTAGTGCTATGTATAATCTTTTTCTATTCATTATAGTAGGACCTGGAAATTTGTAATTCTCACATGATTCAGTTTAAAAAGGAAATTTTTGTTTTTGTTTGACAATAACTTATTATTTCTACCAGATTTTGAAGAAATAAAATGTTCATGAGCCATATTTAAAGCTATGCCTCTGTTTACTATGTTGTTGTTAAAATGATGACCTGTTGTCTTGTCATTTTTCATCACCTAATCCTCAAGGGTAGTTCATTAACATCCTTGGTTAATTGGGGTTTTTAACAAACAATAGTAATTTCATGTTTATTGTGATCATAGTTCAATAATATTAACTATGCTAGATACTTTGCTTGTTCTACTGAAAGCTACATTGCTTACTTAGCTCATTTATATAGCTGAATGACCATGTTACTGAATGTATAATTGGAATTTGTGATCACATGTTTTTTGTCAGTTAAACCTGCTTTTGTTAATACTCTATTAATTCAAGTTTATTTAGAGAAAATGGATATATTTTTATGGTTGGGGAATGTAGTGGTTATTGAAATTCTGGGAAAAGGAAAAATAGTCAGACAATGAAACTTCTTCAGGTTTTGTTACTGTATTTATCACTGTTATAAAAAAAGTGTTTGTATTTTTCCAGCCCAATTTAATGTATAAACTGACCATTAATTTACTTCTAAACCATTACCATGCCTAACCAGAATAAAGTTTATTTAGTTTAAGGTAACTATATTAAATAAATTATTATAATTGTAATATTAGCTGCTTCTAAGGTTATCTTGCATTTCTTTAAATAATTTCAGGACATGGTTGATTGGAACAAGCCAATGCTAGCACAAGTGCATAAGCTTGGACCAGAATATATGAAATGGGTACATTCCCCTGTGGACTTAAAACTTCAATTATTTGAGTCACAATTTGTTGAGTTCTTTTCAAAAACACCTTGGTATGTTGTACCCATTGTGTGGATTCCTGTGGTTTTCTATTTCTCCATTTTGTCAATTTACAATTTATCAGAATACTTTGATGGGAATTATAATCATCTCCAGAGAACTTTGAGTGTTTCCAATGTAGCATTCCTAACATTTGCAGTCTGTTTTGGAGCTGGATTATTATTCTGGACCCTTTTGGAATATGTTCTTCACAGGTGTCTTTTCCATCTAACACCACCCCCAGATTCACCATTTTGGATTACATTACATTTTTTCTTACATGGTCAACATCATAAGGTAAGATATTGATATATTTTAAACTTACATTTATTATTACCCAATTTATACTGCAGCAGCCATTGTATTATCATCTTTTATTATTGCCTTCTCTTTCTTGCTTTTTTACATACCATTTTTTTCCTTTGTTATGTAGGTGTTAAGGTTTAATAAATATTTGTTTATTCATTAATTCAGTATTCATTTATTTAATATTTATTTGTTTATTTATTATGTAGTTGTTCATTAGATATTTATTTATTTTTACAATTTGGCATAGCCTCTTCGAAAGAGGGATTCAGTAGAAGTAAGGTTTTTAAGCATGTGTCTGGGAATTGTAAAATTATTAAAACAGGTAATAGCAGACAAGCAGTGATTTAACTTAAAACCATAAAATTGTTAAACAAAAACAAATCTAATATCAAACAACAACAAAAGACTATAATATAGAATATAATGTTCTAAATTGTTAATCATTAATGTAAATCCATTCATCATTATATTCTAATTAACATTCTGCATATTTAATACATGGGAGATTATTGGCTTTTAATGGTGTATTTCCCAATTTTGTAGCTTTTGTATCTTGATAATTGATAATTGCTTTTGAGACATATCCACTATTATCTATTGGGGTATATTGGACCAGAAATGCAAGCAATCAACAAGAACTAATGATATGGATGTAATGGGTGTGGACTTGGAAAGTTTCCATATATATATATATAATAACATGAAAGAAAACAGTAGAGAACTTTATCAATAACAAGCTGAATTCTTTACATTTTAAGACAAAGAGAGGGTTTGATAACCCATCTAAAGCATGGTACTGTCAGTTATAATGGATTTATAGGCTGACTGGTGTTGGCAATTGTTCAAATAGATAAATTGTGCTGTCATTATTTAGATATGGTCATTATTGTATGGCTCCAAGCCATGGGAAGCTATTTATTGTGTACCCAATTTGTAAAAGCTAATTGGTAAAAGTTTTTTATAGCTTAGGTCTTACAAGGCATTTCTTCTTCTTCAGGTACCAGATCTGGAACANTTGAGACATATCCACTATTATCTATTGGGGTATATTGGAACAGAAATGCAAGCAAAAAACAAGAACTAAATGATATATATGTAATGGGTGTGTACTTGGAAAGTTTCCATATATATATATATATATATATATATATATATATATATATATATATATATATAATAACATGAAAGAAAACAGTAGAGAACTTTATCAATAACAAGCTGAATTCTTTACATTTTAAGACAAAGAGAGGGTTTGATAACCCATCTAAAGCATGGTACTGTCAGTTATAATGGATTTATAGGCTGACTGGTGTTGGCAATTGTTCAAATAGATAAATTGTGCTGTCATTATTTAGATATGGTCATTATTGTATGGCTCCAAGCCATGGGAAGCTATTTATTGTGTACCCAATTTGTAAAAGCTAATTGGTAAAAGTTTTTTATAGCTTAGGTCTTACAAGGCATTTCTTCTTCTTCAGGTACCAGATCTGGAACAGACATCAATGAATATGACATGCCACTCATTTCTCCTCTTCAATGCTGTTCAGAAACAATGCCTGGGGTTTTCCTTGTCACGATCTATTTAGACTTTTTAAGTATGTTATTCTTTGTCTTCGGCCACTTTTCCCACCATTTTTCCAGTCAAACATAGATGTTCAAGACCTCTATTTCTATTCAGGTATCTCACTAACTGCTTTTGTCTTCTAATTTCTTTTACCAAAGGTCATACCATATTAACTTCCTTCATCACTCTTTCATTTAATTTCTTCTCCTTTCATGAGGTTCTGATAAGTCTTTTTATAAACCATTTTTCAGCTGTGTCTGGTTTACCCTCTGTATCGGTAGTTGTTGTCCAGTATTCACAGTCATGCAGATGTTTTGACCAGACAGCTTTTAACATCTCTTGTTTTTGTTGACATAGTGATATTTCTGTTCTTTAATATTGGACTGATTTTGTTGAGACCATCTTTTGTCAATACATCTCTAAGTTTTATTTCTGTTATACATTTTTCATTAGATGTAATTATATGTTTCCTAAATATTTAAACTTTTGTACTTGTTTTATTTTCTCACCAATAACCATAAGATTGCATACAGAGTTTATTGCACTTTTAGATTAGATATGATACATTCTGTTTTGTTAACATTTAGAGATAGCCTGTTACACTTGCTTTCAGTTGCAACCTTACCCAGTAGTAATTGAAAGTCTTTTTCTGAAGAAAATCTGCCAATCAGACTGTGTCATCAGCATATCTGATATTATTTATGTTTTTACCATTTACTTTCACACTGGGATTTTCAGTATTTCTAAAGATTATTTCACTATATGTGTTAAAGAGATCTGCTGACATAATACAGTCCTACCTCACCCCTTAACAATTCTTACAGGAGCATTTTGGTCCCAGCAGAGATTTCTAAACATTTCAAATACCTTTATATCATATCTAGCACTTCTAAAGTACCATTACTCTGTAAATGATAGATTTAGTGCCACATTTCATATTGAATTTGTATGATCAGAGATGCAGCACTTATTTTAAGGCAAACTCAAGCTACATTTGAAATCAAATTGAAGTGTATAAGAGCACACGTTGCACATCTAATATGCAGACACTGTTAAACCATATGTTAAAGTCAATATCTGCATCACTTTGATACCTTCTCTATTGATGTAATTAATTTAATGTGGGGAATTTGCATCTTCCACTTTAATTCATCAGACACAAGACTGGCTGTACTTGTTTGGATAGCATCACTTTATTGATTATTATTATTGATTTGGATAGACTGCAGCACTATATTGTAGGAGGACATAGTATTATTCTGCTGTAGTGAAATATGAAAAAAATTCTGGATGATTAATTTTAACTTTTTATGGCTAATAAAACATTTTTACAGGGATACTTTAAATATTTTTACATGTCATCCCAGGTACCCTCATTTTTTCAGTCATTTGAGTTGGTGTGTGTTAAATCCTGAACCCTCCCAAGGCCGTAGATTTTCTCTTTCCTTTGGTTGTTGTTATGACACTTTTATTTCATTTATTCCTGTAACCTACAATATCTCTATTATTCCCTTACCAGTTTTAATAATTGTGGCCTTTAGTATTAGCAAAATAAATATTTTAAACTATATACACCTGTACAAGTACATTTTGTAAAATGATGTGAAATTGCATCTGTTTTAATTCAAACATGTCACTGAATTTTGTATCAGAGTTTCTTAAATATAAGGGGGGTGGGGGCAATAAGATAGGATTACATCAATACAAAGAGTAATTCTTCTGAAGTTAAATCCCTGATTTGTCAATTATGAATTTAATAGAAGCATCTGATAGTGGCCCCTGTAATTTTTTTTAGAAATCTTGTATAATCAAGGATTACAGTTTTTCAAGACTTTTGAAATTGTTCAAATCTTTTGAATAGAAAACAAAAGATTAAGGTTCAGTAAAAATGAGTTAGAGAAGTTTCCTTTTATCTTTCACATTGGCATTGAGGTGTTTGTTATGGGTGGTTTTATATTGGTATGATTTGACAAGGTTCTATTCAAAACACACTGTCAGCTCATTGATGTACTTTTTCAAAGGTATCACCAGCACTAAATCCAGTTGCTGTGTGTATCTTGAAAGTGTACTACTATTACTACTACTGCTACTTCTACTACTGCTATTACTACTACTACTACTACTACTACTACTACTACTACTACTACTACTACTACTTCTACTACTACTACTGCTATTACTATTACTAATACTTCTGCTACCATTACTACTACTACTACTACTACTACTACTACTACTACTACTACCACTACTACTACTACCACTACTACTACTACTACTACTACTACTACTGCTGCTGCTAATACTACTGCTGCTGCTACTACTACTGCTACTGCTACTTCTACTGGATAATAATAATAATAATAATAATAATAATGATAATAATATATTGTAAGCATTATATATTATGTTATATTATATTTTGTTATATTATATTATATAATAATATATTATAAGCATGATACCTCCTCATCTTCTGCTTAGAAAGGTTATTGCATTTTATGAGTGGGGAGAAAAGGGATTCAAGTTGAATCACTTTCTTTTTATGGATGATCTTAAACTCTTTGGAAAAAGTGAAGATCAAATTGGTTCTCTTGTAAACACTGTTTTTGTTTTTAGCCAGGATATTGGAATGGAGTTTGATTTAAAAAAATGTGGAGTTGTGATTCTCAAAAAAAAATATCAGGACTTAAAAAGAGAAGTAGCAAGACTTTGGAAAATGAAGAAAGTCCAAGTAGTGCCAGTGGTAATAGGAGTGCTGGGAAGAGTAACTAAAGGGTTTGAGAAGTGGTTTGAGAAGATTGGTATTCCATGTAATATTGCAAATGTGCAAAAAACTGTCTCACTAGGAACGACCAGAATCCTAAGAAAAGTATTGGAGATGTAATGAAGGAGAAAGTCCCTTGCTAGCCCTTGATCGCCTAGTATCACGGTTGTAAGATCAGCCAGAGCATGTGCTTAAAGAAGAAAATAATAATAATAATAATAATAATAATAATAA
>RDPX01000030.1:2876774-2898256 GCA_003991215.1 Morbakka virulenta
AACTCTATTTGATTACCATTATTTGATTATTTTGATCTAGAATCTGCCCGACTGCCTTTTCCCCATTCTGCAGAGTTTCCTCAACAAGAATCGAGATGTCATGAAACCAGCTTTGATACTACAGCTAGTTCAAGCCACTCAGATATTGAGGATACATCAGGAATCACTCCTGGTCCACTTAATCAGTTTGAAATGAACGATTTGATACGCGATATAGGTTTATCAAAAGCAGGTGCTGAGCTTCTAGCTTCTAGACTAAGTGAGAAGGAGCAGACTCAGAGTGATCTCAAAATTTCGTACTACAGATCTAGAAACAGTGAATTTCTGAAATTTTTCAGTACTGGCTGTGACTTCGTGTATTGTAATGACATTAGTGCGCTTCTCCTAGCTTTAGGTTTACCCAGTTACAATTCAAATGATTGGAGGCTGTTTATAGACAGAAGAAAAGCTTAAAGTGTGTCCTTCATAATGAAAACAAGTTTGGAGCAGTATCAGTAGCATTAAAAAAGTAATTAATTTACTCCGATACCATGACCATAATTGGATCATATGTGTAGACTTGAAGATGATGAATTTCCTCTTGGGTCAGCAGAGACGCTTCACCAAACATCCATGCCATTTGTGTTTATGGGACAGTAGGGATCGGGATCAACATTGGGTCAAACAAGACTGGCTCCCTAGACCACAACTGCAAGCCTGGGGGCCAAATCTGATAGAGCAACCTTTTGTTGATCGATCTAACATTGTACCTCCTCCACTTCACATAAAGTTAGGCTTAATGAAGCAGTTCGTAAAAGCCTTGAACAAGGACCAAGAATGCTTTCAGCACATCAGACAAACTTTTCGTAGTTTGTCCTATGAAAAAGTGAAAGCTGGGATATTTGATGGACCCCAAATTCGGAAACTCATTAATGACAGTAACTTTGAAGGAACCATGACAGTTGTTGAAAAGGCGGTATGGACTTCAGTTGTACATTGTTACCAAGCAGTTCTTAGGGAATTATAAATCTCCAAACTACAGGAGCTTGATTGCTAATTTGCTATAAAACTTTCATAAGCTTGGCTGCAATATGAGTATCAAAATGGATTTTCTGCACAGTCACTTAGATGTCTTCCCAGAAAACCTTGGAGATGTTAGCGATGAGCAAGGTGAGAGGTTCCACCAGGACATAAAAGAAATGGAGGAAAGATACCAAGGCCGATGGGATGTTCACATGATGGCGGACTACTGTAGACAATATTGAAAACACCTTAAAAATAGCTAGTACATATATAGGGAATTTAACAAAATGACTGTGTCACTCACACAATGAAGATATATATATATATATATTCAGTATAACATATTACAACTTTACAAAAACTGCTAGCATGAAGAATTGCAGAATGCAATTTTGAATATTTAGACTACAATTTAGAATGATTTTAGTTACTGAGTAGACTGGATAGCAACTTAAAAAAGGTGGGTGGAAAAAATAAAAAAAATAAAAGAAGTGTTTTGGTATCATGAAAAGTAACCTTGAAAACATTATTTTATTTTTGTTTGAGGAGGTCTGTTCAGTTCTTGAACAGACCTCATCAAACAAAATGAGTGGAAAACCCTGTATGTCATAGCAAACCATTAAATGTTGTGCAAAGCAATCGGATTTTTGTTTATGGATCAACTCTTGCAAAGGAGGTAATGACGGTTTTTTGGTTGCTGTTTCATTCATAAACATAATTGCTTGTTGAGTTTGGAAGTATTATGTTTCTGAAAAAAGGTTCTCTGTGACAGCGAAAACCAGGAATAAAGAAACACAGGAATTAAGGAATACAGGAATGCAGAATGTGGGAGCACAGGATTAGAGGAATAAAGGAATGCAGGTATGAAGGAATGCAGATATACAGAAATAGGAAGCTACAAGAGGGAGTAGATACAGGAATGCATGAATAAAGAAGCAAAAGAATAAAGGGACACAGAAATAAAGGCACGAAGAAGTATAGGAATGAAGGAATAAAGGAATACAAAAATGCAGGAAAGAATAAATACAGAGTAAAATAATACAATTATGAGGGAATAAAGAAATAAAGAAACACAGAAATACAGGCTGCAGGGTTACAGAAAAAAAGGAACATAGGAATGAAGGAATGCTGGAATGCAAGAATAAAGAAATACAGGTATGAAGAAATGCTACAATGCAGGAATAAAAGAATAAAGAGACACAGGAATGTNACACAGAAATAAAGGCACGAAGAAGTATAGGAATGAAGGAATAAAGGAATACAAAAATGCAGGAAAGAATAAATACAGAGTAAAATAATACAATTATGAGGGAATAAAGAAATAAAGAAACACAGAAATACAGGCTGCAGGGTTACAGAAAAAAAGGAACATAGGAATGAAGGAATGCTGGAATGCAAGAATAAAGAAATACAGGTATGAAGAAATGCTACAATGCAGGAATAAAAGAATAAAGAGACACAGGAATGTAGGTATGCAAGGATGCAGGAATGAAGAAAAACAGGAATGCAGGAATACTAAAATGCAGGAATAAATGAATAAATAAGTAAAGAAATACGGGAATGAGGGAATAAAAGAACATAGTAATGAGGCACTGCTGGATTTGCAGGAATAAAGGAATGAAGGAGTAAAGGAATAAAGGAACACAGGAATACAGGAATGAAGGGTTGCAGAAATGAAGGAATACAAAAATAAAGAAATACAGGAATGAAGAAATGCTATAATGCAGGAATAAAAGGATAAAGAGACACAGGAATGCAGGAATACTAAAATGCAGGAAGTGACGTATTTGAACTGCTGCAAAAATTGATATATTTGTAAAGTATATTGGAATACCTTTACCGGTATGTACTGTGTTACTCTAATCACTATTCATTTGGCTATCCCACACGCCTCTTCGTAGTTTTATTCCTGGTTTTAAGGTGGTCACACGGAATATCTGGTGGTCTGTACCGGGCTTTATCGTATGAAATAACTGTTAGCCGTAATAGAGTTTTTCATTTATTTCTAAACATTTAAAACAAACTCGAATGGCTTCTAAATTTTTTTTAGCGTAACGAAACGAAACGCTTAAAATTACGGAGATAATTTGATCGAAAATATATAGCTTTTTTAGTTATGGAGTAACAAAAAAATCGAATTTGAGTAGTGTATACCAAGATGTGTAGTTTGCAGAGAACAGAACAAATATGAAATGTGAATTGGTTTGGTATGTATATATGGTTTTTCTTTTTTTTTTACTGCAGCTGCAATCATAAACATAGAAATATGTAACATCAATAATAACTTGCCTTGAATCATCATCATCATGTACGGAAGGCTCATGTTTGAGCCACCGTGGCTTCTTTCGTCATGGCTCGCCATTTGGCCTGGTTCTGAGCTGCTCGGTATGCTTGTACTATGGAAAGTCTGGATTCTTCTCTTACATTGTCTGCGTACCTTGTTCTTGGCCTTCCCCTTTTTCTTGTTCCATCAACCATACCAAGGATCAGTTCTTTTTCCAGGGTGTCACTTCTTAGTATGTGACCTAAGTATATGCCTTGAATACCACTATAAATATGGAAGCTTTATAATGTAATAAAGTCGTACGCTTTTTCCGAGCATTTCTAAAGTTACTGGTGGCCTTATCAGGCCTGATGATGGGAATAGTATAACTCGAAATGTAACTCGGAAAGGATTTACGAATAATAACACGGTTCTTGTATCTGTGACTTACACTGAGTGCATCAAGGCAAATATTTTTTGGAGTGTTACTGTTAACATGAAATCTGTCAAAAAGTAAATCTACTAAAAAAAGTATAATGATTAGGAAAACTCATTCCTTTAAACAGTAAAAGTTTTCTTGTTCTTGTTACCTTTTTGAAAGATTTTCTTTGTAGATTAAAAATGGTAACATGTTACATTAAAAAAAACCAACAGATTTTTGTCAGTACTTGGAATGAGTTTTGAACAAGTTTGCAACAATTAATGACAGACATCAGATACACATAGTTCTTCAGAATTTATGCATTTAAACAAAATATCTCTCAGCTCCGCAGTATTTAAATATTTTAATGATACAATAATCATTTTTACATAAAGGGCAAAAACTAAAGGAGAAAAGAATAGTTAAGATAAATTAATAATCAGGGCCTTCCTAGTTTGTGTAATTTTTTGAAAATTAAAAACTGCAGTATAAGTATATGGCCTGAAGACTTGACTACTTTTTCAAGAATCGAAATATCCCATGTGAAACAAGTGTTATCTTACATTTATATTCTTGCTGTTTACTACCATTTTAGGCTTTGGCATATCATCAAAATTCTGGGATTACCCTTTTGGCACGTTGCCATGAAATCTAACAGGAAGTACGACTGATCATTTGCAAATTATTTCAAATGATTGTAATGAATGGATTGTAGCTTATGGTTTTATATTTTTATCTGTGCTGAAGTGCCGTGTATGTCCAGGGGGCAGTTACTATGAATATTATATCACAATAGTTCTGGAATGTACATATACTTCCGTCAAATAATGCCATATGGATTAAAAGGATTTTCTGTTGTCATTATCGTGGTGTTGCTCTAGCTAGACAATTTATGCAATAGAGTTCAACACGAAAGTTATTATTTTATTTAAAAGTAATCTTGTCATGTTGTAGTGATACCATGATGTCGTTTCAGCAGGGGGTGTCTGGGAGTGCCATTTACGATATGTAAATGTGCACTGTAATGAACAGATATTGTAGTTATAGTATTTTTCAAGCCTTGTAGAACAAGGCATGGTTATTTTCAAAGATATTAAGAATGCTTAACAAATATTCTTCGAAATCAGCAAAAACTTGCTTTTTGTATCCATCAAAACATTTTTACTTTGGTCAAGTACTTCGGGCGTGCAGCTCTTATGATAAGCCTAGATGCCTTGTCACACAGCATGTTTGATCGGAATGATAAAAATACGCGACGGGGCTATTGAAAAGGATGTTCAGATCACAGATAGGTGCAACTATGTGATTTGTTCGGATTGTAATCGTGTCGTATATCCTTTGTTTTGAAGGTCGTGAGAGAAATAAACGAGTTCCAAGATGTTTGTAAAGTGCAAAATTCCTCTCCAAATTTTTCGAGAATGTGCGAGGGTAAAATGTACTCGTATTGATCACCTCACGCCGTATAGTTCTCCACCCCTTCCCTGGTGTGAAACTGAACGTCTAGTGTGATGATGAACAGTCAGTGCTGCTCAACGCATTTGAAGTTGACAAAAACGTGTTTTAAAATGTTTTCTTGATTCGTCACTGCAAGTTTCTTTGTTGAGGCAACGAGTGGTACTTCTAATTTAATGCCAAGTAATGACCTTAGTTTATAAGAGTACAAGCTTACCAGTTTATAACACAAATGAGAAACAGTTTGTGACAATGGAGGCCTCAGAATTGATTATATGGCTGCTAAATACTGTGGAAGGTGACAAGAATTCGATTTAATATATCAAAATCACCTATTTTGATTGGTAGTTTGCAGTTAGTGTAATTATTAATCAAAGATAAACAGTGTTACTGAAACCCAGATAAAGTTAATACCATTTTGTTGTCTATATGTTCTTTTAGATTGGTTTTAACAGATATTTTTAAGTGTGTGTTTTAACCAAATAACATACGTTACTGCTGTTGGATTGACGAGATGTGTTATGAATAAAGCAGCAAGTGTTAGGATTTCCTTTAAGTATGGGGGTAATTTGCTCTGCCTCGCCCTGACGTAGAGTGGAGTAAACCCATTTTATAAGCAATAACTCTTACCGAAGGGTTGAAATTGAAATTGTTGTTAGTGTGATTGTGACGCTGGGGCTAATACTCAGCTTTTCCTACAAAGAATAGACCAACATCTACATAAGTATCCACTGAGTTGAAAAGTGCAATATTATTGGGCAAGATGCGAGATTTTAGATGTAGATGTACTGGGCAGAAACAGCAGTTGTCTTGGTCGTTAAAGAAACTTGTTTGAAAACCTTTCATTTTAAAGAAAATGCTTGTTTCATTTGGCTAAGTAACGGTCATCGGGTCAAAGAGTTTCTGTTTTTATTTATTTTATTCCATTTGTCATAAGGACCTCCTGCTGCATTTTTATCCCCTAGCAAACTAAGCTAGGCCTAAACAGAGAGCTTATCACTGAAAGCAATTGGTGGTAAAATTTGTTAAGGCTGTGAAGAAACATTGGCTATATCGTTGTTGTGAAAAGATAAATACGTGTTCTCATTAATCTCAACGCAGAAAGCACTGGAAACCAGACCTTTAAAAGAAAGAAAATCGCTACTGTGGGACTAAATGACAGTAAATGTAACTTCAGATAGATTTGGATTTGTTAGGAAAAGTATTAGCTGTTATCTTAGGTTTCTTTGAAGCGAGTATTTTCAAGGCAGTCGAGAGGTCGTTGCACAGGAGAGGAAGCGTGTGGTACCTTTCTTTACAAGTACGGTCAGCATGATATATTTTATAAAAACATTGGTTTTCATTTATTTATTTATGCTGGCCGCAGCACGTCGGTAATTTGGAGCAAGTTTTATGGCAAGATAGCAATATACTTTTAATAAGTAAATATTTTAGATATTCGTTCTTATGGGTGTTTCAGGCAAACAATTTGGCTAAATTTACCAATAAATAAATTGTCAGATTTTGGCTCAAGAGATCTCATAAAATATTATTTGAATTGTCTCTCTTGAACCTTTTTCGTAAGCGGTCCTTTTGAAGACTCTTTGTTCGAAACCAGCGGTGTTATGTTTCCCTAATATTGTCCGTTTTGTGGCCTAACATGGGAGGGGACAGCCCTTGCCTTCAAGACTAAGTTGAACTGAAGAAGATGTTCCTAAAATCCTACCGAGTAGTTAGTTGTCTTTAAGCGGAAATAGACTTTTAAGGAGATGAAATTGGATATTGAAAGATGCGGAAATTAGCAACAGGAAGTGAACGTTTTCCGAGTTTTCAAATATTGGTGACAAATGACGTGCGGAGTGCACCCCAATATCTTTATTTGCTCATTTATGCCAACAAACTGAACAGCTCCTAGGTTGCCCCATTCTAGTGACCGTTAAAGAGATACATGTGTTGCTATAGACTTTGAATGTCTTATATAGACACGAAAAGGATGTCAAGATTGAATTAGAAAACGTGGCAAGATGCTTTAGCGATATTGATAAAGGTGCTACAGGGATAAACATATATATTAGAATAAACAATTGGAATAATGTGTGTAAGGTTTTTTTTGCTCTATCGAAAATCTCTTGTAGTACTAGCTTTACTTACGTATAATGTAGCCTGCGAAAAGTGATCTGTATTATGGAAAGAGAGGATAAACCTGCTATGAGCATCACTACCCTTGTGCACAACAAAATTAATAAGATAATAAGAATAATTAAATTGTTCGAATTGTGTTATAGCAGGAGCTTATGCCGAGTATTTAATTTTTTTGCGGGGGAAAGGGAGGGTGAAAATGTGTGTGTGTATGTGAGAGAGACACACAGAGAGAGAGAAAGAAAGAGAGACAGACAGACAGACAGAGGGACAGATAGAGACAGACAGAGAGATGGATTAACTGATCTCCTATCTAAGACATACTCTTGGGACTGGAACAGGGGGTTGGGGGGGGGGGGTTGAAAACCTTAGACAAATCCAAATGCTGATGACTTAATTGGATATTGGTACAAGTAATAAGTAATATACGTTAGAAAGACAGAAAAGAAAAACATGTAATTATTACCTATTTTCACGGATTTGTGCCAAATAAATGAGCACATGGGTCACAAAATTTGCATTGCATCTCCCGATCGATGACTTTTAAAAGTCACAGCACTAGCACCTCGTCTCCAGTGAGTCTCTTTCAATTCGTCTCTTTTGTTTTGTCACACTGAACAAGTTTCAATTAAAACCATGAATGAATAAAATTTTCTGAAAGAAATTATTTGTCTTAAAAATGCTGTCACCCAAGACAGAAATTTTCCCAAGAGAAAATAACAAAGGCAAGAGCAAAGGAGGTTTGTAGGAAGAATAGCGGGCGTTGAAAATTATTGTTAAAGGAGGAACGATTATTCGAGACCCAAGAGTATGATTTGAAATACCCAGTTGATAGACTTGTGGAGGGGGCAAAGTGGGTCACGTTACTGGAGCTTCTTTGTATTGTTCTTGTATGACATTTATTTAGATTGAAATTTCCAGCTATGACTTATTCCTTGCATTCTTTCAGAAGTATAAATATGCTTATTACATTGGTCATATTTGAACGACCTCTACATTTATAGGTGCTCTATATTGCTAAGACAAATTTTGTTACGGATTAATGAACAGGTGGATTTCTATTTGCCCAGTAACATGCTGCAGGGACTGTACAGAACTTTACTTCAGGATAGATGTATTTTTAGTATCGGTTATTAAAATATATTATTTCTTCCAGTTTCTTAGGCTGCGGTTTTTCACCCATTATTTTTACACAATATTTTGCGAATATCTAATGTAGTAGTAGTGCAGGGACTAGATAGATCGTGAAGCCCTCTAACAGTACCCTCTTTTTCGTTTCCTCATTACGTTTCGGTCAGGTATTATGCACGCAATTTTGCCTAAATTCATCCATCATAGCTTCTAAATAAAATTTTGAACTTTTCTGTTTTGCCAAGTTTTTAAATGTATTTATGGTCTAATATCACAAACCAATAACCCATTTGACAGATCATTTTCAGACATGTTTGGAATGCAGTAACGTCTTCATCCGTGAAAACACGAGCAAAGAATTTATTTTGTGTCACTACTTTGTCTTTTGTCAGTAACGGTGTAACCACCATCTTCTGTTTTGAGTGCACTGATTCCTAAGTTACCCTTTGTCCACTCCTGCACATACTTCAAATTTTTTTGATTTTGATATGCAGTTGTTTGCTATATTCATTTCATCGGACTTTCTTGTCTTCCTGACTAGTGCACTTGTCATGAAACTCCGTATATCTCTTGTAATCTCTTCCATTCCTAGTATTCAACTACCTTATGTACAGAATGTATTTCTTTTTTACTGTTTTTGTAACTCATTTTGACATCCACACTGGGTTATGTCTTTTCCCAAGTTTATTCTGTACTGGTAGGATACAAGTGTCCATATTGCCTAGTACTACACTGCGAAGCTTGAACCATAAATGTTCCATCTCTAGATCTTCTAGTCCAGAGAAATCATGCTTCTATATCATCTCTTTCATCAAAGCATAGTTTCCTTTACTTAGATCAAATTTGTAGTTGTCTTTCTGGACCTCTCTCATTTTTGAAACATAAAAATTAAACAATAACACTTATGGTCACTCTTCCCTACTGGGTCACAGTGCTGTTTGAGATCAAACTATCGTCATTGACCAGAATCAAATCATCCATAGTTGAGCTTTGTTCCTCTCTGTGGCTTGTTGGCCGAACGACTTTTTGTGAAAGAAAACATCTTGTGCACACTCTAGAACATCATCGTTACTGTCACCATTCCATGTCTCGGAAATTGAAATATCCAAAGAGACACACCTTGTCATACTTCATCAATTTATCTGACTTTAGCAACTAAATAACTGTTCAATATTCTGTTCACCTGAGCTCTGGCTTCTGTAAATGTAGCCTATCAACACATATTCACCATTTCCACCTTTGAATTCCCATCATACACTTTCCTCAAACGCAACATCTATAAATTCCGAACATTTTCTTGCATCTTAGGGCTTGTCAAAATAAAGCACAAGCCCTCGTTTGGATTCTCATATAAAAAGGTTTCATAGTTGGGGAAATCATATTCTGTATCCCGTTTGTTAGTAATGAAATGGGGTTTTCTATTTATTTTTGAGTTTGCTAACTGTTTTACACTTGATTCTGCGTTTTTTCACGTATTTTATGTAGACATCATTAAATGTCCAGTGAAAGTCTCAACAATTTCACACAACATAGCTCCCATGCGCCCTTGCAGCATGTTACCGTTAAGATTATAGACCAGCTAAGAACAAATTTTATCCCCCCCATGTTCAATCTCCTCCATCTTTTATTATATTTTTTCAATTTTATGGTTAGATTCATTTGATGAATTTATAAGTTCCCTGCAGAATTAAACAAAGTTACCTTATTTAAGCTGTGAATTTGACGGGTTTTAGTTATTTTGGAAATTGTATACATAACGTAGTGTAAGTGACCTTGGTATTAAACGTAAAAAGTAATAGTAGTGTTTTCCCACTATTTTGAATGTTCTTACAGGCTTACAACTAGAATTATTGAACCAAAAAGAATATGCACTTTCAAGCCCTCTGAATTCCCGACAACATTTAGCATTGAAATCAAATATCGCAGAAACAAAAAAAGAATGTGCACTTTCAAGCTCTCTGACTTCCCGACAACATTTAGCATTGAAATCAAATATCGCAGAAACAAAAAGAATATGCACTTTCAAGCTCTCTGAATTCCCGACAACATTTAGCATTGAAATCAAATATCGCAGAAACAAAAAAAGAATGTGCACTTTCAAGCTCTCTGACTTCCCGACAACATTTAGCATTGAAATCAAATATCGCAGAAACAAAAAAAGAATGTGCACTTTCAAGCTCTCTGACTTCCCGACAACATTTAGCATTGAAATCAAATATCGCAGAAACAAAAAGAATATGCACTTTCAAGCCCTCTGAATTCCTGACAACATTTAGCATTGAAATCAAATATCGCAGAAACAAAAAGAATATGCACTTTCAAGCTCTCTGACTTCCCGACAACATTTAGCATTGAAATCAAATATCGCAGAAACAAAAAGAATATGCACTTTCAAGCCTTCTGAATTCCCGACAACATTTAGCATTGAAATCAAATATCGCAGCGCCTACAATGTTTGCGTCAGTAAATATTTAGTTTCGTACACTTGTTTCACTGCTGTTTCATGAAGTCCTTTGTGTATTGTTTATAATAGCAATTAAGGTCAGTAAAAGCGAGAGCCTTTTCCCGTTTACATATTTATAATATTTAGAGAGCTGGTTTGTTACTGCATATTCACATCAATATGAGTTTACTTTCAGATCTGTCAGTCGTTATGTTCTAATTAAAGTTGCCCCATTTCATTTGCATCATTTTTTCATTTGAAATAACCTTGCAGTTGATGTTTTGTTATTTAAGAAAAAGTGATAATTATTTAAGACTGGATTAGATTTTGTCGTGAAAAGCTATTTTCTTCATGATAATTTTGATGCAAGCATTAACTGTGGTTTTTCGAATAAGCCAGTTACTAATTTTGCAACCAATTAAAAGGATGAAGTCACGATTTTGTCACGATCTATTTGTCCAAAAGGCGTCGTAAATCATTTATCTGCTGGATTGTCGTGATTTAAGTGGGCCAGTTTTGTAGATGTAGAGCATATTTGTGATTTTGTTTACTCGGATTTGGAAACAAGAGCTGATTTTTGTTTTCTTCGTGAGTTCAGTGCCGTAATACAAATTCTATAATTTATAATTTGTTATCAAAGGAAGAATCGTGATTGCTGTACTCTTGTTTCCGTACAACAACCACTGCTCGAGCAATGTTCATTTTAGGACTTATTCTGGGGCGCCACTTAGAAGGCTGGAGTGATGTTATAATTTTTTCTCCTTTTCATATTTATACGCCAAGTTTCTACCATATTTTCGTCGGGAAAACAAGTCACATTCCGTATATTAATAATATATTTATTTATTACACGTATAGTTGTACGACATATTTGGGCCCATTTTTTCGTAACTATGGATAGTGTTTTAGTCTTAAAAAGAGAATCCATATCGCCAATTGATGATTCATTTCACCTCTAGCTTCCAATAAATTTATCACTTTAGGAAATGACAAAACAACAACGGGTACGAATGTCATAATGAAAATTGGTTTAGCATCTAACTACCGATTTACTGTAATTGCGTAAATTGTTTACTGAAGTTTAAATGGGGATTGTCCTGTTATCTTAATACGGAAAAATAGAACACTACCATTTGTATTTGAGTATAGACACATGTCGAACAGCAATTCTAGCGTTAACTAATATGCGGTTTGAAAGATGCACACTATAGTATATTGGTTTTTGTTTGCTTTGAACCATTTTATGGTTTAACGTTTTTGTCATATTTTGACTCATTCATAGCTTGCTTTTAGTTATTTTGAAATTAGACGCCCCGGCATTAGCGCTAAAGTAAAATAACAAATATGTTATAGCGCTGCAGCACCAATTCGAGTTTTTACGGGCTCTGTTCTTCTCCCCTGATATTTTCATGGTATAATTTAGTGTCTGTTATGAATAGTATTGTTTTTTTTGGTAAGTAGCAAAAGGTAGTTCGGAAATTAAATATTTTCGTACCATCGTTAATTTTGTAAATTTTATGTTCCTCCACTGGAGTTTGTGATAGGTTATGCGTTGGTAATGTTTCTTATTCTTGTATAACATTTACTCAGTCCTATTATTGCATTAAAGGCGATGATGGGTCTGACCAACATTTCAGATTCGGGTGTGTTAAGGAGTACATGTGTTAATTGCAACAATGTTATTACAATTTGAGTTGTATTGTTTTACTTGTGTCCAATTTTTGTTTGTGTATTTATTTATAAGGAACAGGGAATAGTTTCTGATTTACACTGAGATTGATTGTGTTTTTCTTCCTTGTTAAGTCAATTTTTTATTTGTTTTCAAGCGCACATATGTGCATACAGATGTATATGTTGTATGCAATGTAGTTACAATAGCTCTGCGTATTCTAGTGAGCTTTTCTTTTAATTGCCAACCAGTTGCATTACATTTAATGGTGAACTTATGATAAAACTGATTTTTCACCTTTCATATTGACAAAATGCTCAAATTCTTTATGACCCAATGTTGCTAATTGTATGGTCACATTGAAGGGTGCTTTGCCAGTGCTTTTTTTTGGTGTCCCTGGGGCCACAGCTTTGGTTATCCTTTGTTCATCGTTTTTTGTTTCTGACCGTAGAGCAAAGTTCCAAGTAACGCTTTGATTCACCAATGTAGAAGGCAGAATAGCTCTTACAATGTCCTCGGTAAACTGTTATTTCTCTCTTCAAGTGAGACTGGGTCCTTTGGTCTTTACAGTATCTTCCCCAAGGTCGATGTTGTGAAGAAGGAACACTGCTTATTGTGTTGTCCGAGAGTTTGTCTTGGGTGCTTAATGGTGTTCTTGACAAAGGGAGAGCGTTTTTGTTCGAGGTCCCCCTTCTTAATGGTTGACTCTAGTGCTGCTGTTGCAAGGCTGTGAACATCCTTGACACGATATGACTAACGAGTGTTGATATGAACAAAGACGCCACGAAAGTGCTTTTTTAAATAATTACAAAGATGTCAACGTATTTATCCCAGAGAGTTTGCCATTGGTCTCTTGTTGACAATAATACAGTGGCACCAAATGCTTGCTTGAATATTTCAACAATGGATGAAGGTGTTCCTAAGGGTACACCGTTGCTTTGAGTTAAGATGTCAGTGTTAAAAGAGGAAGCATCTGTTGGTAAGGAGTTCTAGTTGTAGGTTCGGGATATTTTAAGGGTTGAGTGCAGTTCTTGATGGCAGAGTCATCATCATTAAGTAGGTCTGTTTTTCAGATCGGAAGGCTACTATCAGCTTTAGCAAATAACGTATTTTCTTATAAACCGGGCAACTACAATGGATCATTACCGATAGAAAACTAATAAACACAAACAGTAATACGGTACAATATCTCAAAACAAACAGTACACTGTCATGTTAGGGTATAACCAGGAGGCTGTCCAAATAGTTTGGTTTTGTTTGACTTTGAACAGTCGGTAAATTTCAATTGTTTTTTAAAATCCATATTTCAATGACTAATACAATCATGGTCAATAAAAAATTAATTGGTCGAAGCAGTTGGTTTCTTTTCACATTCACCAAGATCCAGGTCAGGGAAAATTGTGGTAGCTCATTCGCCTTCATCGTCTATCTTGACCTTGCAAGTCAGTCTTATTATTTAACAAGATTAGAAATTGCTAAATTCAGACAAGTCGGCTGCTCTAATGCTAGATCAGCATTAGAGTTCTTACCTCAGGGTCGAAGTATTGAGCCCCATAATGGATGTTCTTTTCTTTTCTCGCTCTAGTATTGGCAATTTTTGAATTGTACAGTTGAATGATTTTTTTAAATGAAAAAAATAATTAAACAGTACAAGCTGTTCAATCCATGAGACAACTCTCTACTTGTCACTTCTTCACTTAGTTCACTTTAAGTAAAACTAGAAGCCACTCAGTTTATCTTTTTCTTTGTCCTTTTTCATTGATGTTTTTCTTCCGTTCCTATCACCGAAAGCATGTACAAACTCAGTAGCCTCTCACTTCTAAGCGATAAACGTATCAATTAATATTTCTGTTATTGCAGTAGTAATCGGGAAGAAAAACGGAAGAAAAAAAATACCCAGCAGAAGACAACTCGTCTTTCCTTTTCAAACGCTTTTAAAAAGAATTTTAAAATCAAATCGGTAGAATAATTGTAAAGATATCAAAGGTTATTTCCACATCTAGTATGGTGTCGTTAAGGCTAATTTTTTTGTGGCTGGAAAAATTGTAATTACAAAATATGTATTTACCAGTTTTATCAACTTACGTATACTTTAAAACTTAACACAGCCAGATCGAATCTTTGAAATATTGATCTTCACTTGCTACACTCAAACCTCTCTATAGTTGACATCCCTCTAAATGGGAAGGTTAAATTTGGCATTGCATAATTAAATAGTCTAACATCATCTGCCCTCCAGTTACTAGACCCAGAAATGGACAAAAATTCGGGTTTTCTTGCCAACACTGGATTTCAGAACTTGATTAGGTAAAGCAACAACAACCATTACAAAACGGTTCACAATCTCGATGCAATCAACAAGGTTAAGGAGTACCTGATCAAGTGTAAAAAGGGAAACAATTGTAAATTGTTTTCAATAGAATCGGTCTTTCTGCCACCTGTTAAAATATAACGATGATACTGATTAAGAGTACCTCAGTAATGGCGTAACACTGGATAAATATGTTTATTTTATCAAGGCGGTAGACATTATAGGCCCAGTTGTTGATAAGCGTAGTTCACAGATGCGTGACAAGTTCAATCAACTGTATCCATAACTGCTAAAAAGCGACGCAGAGCAGAAGAATCAAGAAACTTTAATTGGCCACAGCGAGGGAAACTGCTACAAGCAAAAAATATAATTTTATCAAAAAATGCCTCATAACCTGGTTGAATTCTCATTTTGAACTTACAATGTCTTACCGTATTCACCTAGAAGAACCTTAAAGATCCAAGATTATGCCATCCGTGTTTGCCATTCGTACCCAATCATGTTTACTTCTTCATTATTCATAAACTGTAACGCTCTTGCAAAACGTAACATGAACTCCAAATCCTCTTCACCTATATAATTTTCACATTTCCTTCTCCTTCATGTATATTGGCCTCAGCTGAACTGGCTTTCTGCGCAAGGCTCAACCATAAGGGTGAACCTATCTGCCTTATTGGGATTAATATACAAATATAGTGACCTGGGGAAAAACTGCATTCAAATGAAAGCCAAGGTTTAAAAAATGGAATGATCAAAAACGAGCGATAAAAGCTCAGTTGGAACAGCAAGTGGCCATGATTGCCATGGGCAATGGTTCTAACTCACTTAAGATATAGTTCCACTTTTCTATATAACCAGCGGAACCCTCCAAATAGCACATATTTGTCGCTCAGACTGGAAGGGATTTGCTACAGAGATTTCCATTGTATTATTAACCACTGTTTGTATGAATCAAGGAAAAACTTCATTTGAGTAAACATACAAATTACATAACTACATTTCTTTATAAAACAATATAATAAAGAAGAGTGCTAATTTTAATGTGTTGTCCAAGTGTGTTGCAACCAGAATCTCTATTTCTTAAATTAATATGAAAATAAGACGACTTAAAAAAACAATTAAATCATTTTAGTATCCCCTATTACCCACAAATCAGCTAATCCAGAAGCCTGTAACCTTTTGCGCAGACCAAAAGTACAATCTGAGGCAGTCTGATATCCCGTATTATTCCAAAGGATCCGTACCACAGAGTTTATGCGTTTGGAGAGAAGCTTTAAAAAGGTGGTAAAATGAACGAAATTTTTCTTAACGGTAAAAAAATTTACATCTTGATAATCTAATAAACAACTATTATTTTGATAAACAAATAAAATGAAAACAGAAGAAAGTAACAGCTGACAATCAAGTGTTAACAGCAATATAGAAATACCATAATCAGCGCGGTCAAAAAACAACTGCGCATTATAAAGCGAATACAGAGCAAGTCTCAGTATTATGCTAGCTTGAGCAATTTCCCACCTGCAGCCTCGATCATTATTATGCAGGTCAAAAATCACGTCCTGCAGCGGGAGCATTTGCTGCCCTCCGTGGCCATTCAATATTACAAGAGATTCGAGTTTCAAAACTATTTCTAAAGTTGCATTTTGTCAATTTTACAATAACTGCGGCTCTCGAATAAGAGCTGGATAACAACAGTGACAGCAAAAAGGCGCATATTGTCGATTCCAGTAATCGTGGCAGTCAAATATGAAGGATTTCCAAATCAATGACAACTGTTCTATTTTACCAACATCACTTCGTCTGGTCTTAATAAATCATGGGAGCTTAACCTTCAAAGGTCTATCACCACTCAGGAAAGAAAAAAAAAAGGGGGGGGGGATTAGTGTCACTGACGACGTGGGTTGATGGGGTTTAAGATTATACTGATGAATAGTGATTTCGTTCAACGAATGCGACCGATAATTACACGGTACAGGCGCAGAGACGAGCATTGCAACTTACTCAAATAAGTAGCTACTACCTTTGTAGCAAATAAAAATGGATGGGTGTCGGTGATGACGAGGGTAACATCTGGTGCTGAAAAAACAACTTTGCAACAGCTTAGTGTATTTGAACACAATGAGTATATTCTGTGTAAAATTCTAATTTGTTCACTAAATAAAGTAACACTTTCACGACCTTACCAATAGCAAAAACAGATGCTTAAATCCTTGGAAGTGTATGTTAAGAATGACTTTAGGAAATAATCCACCTGCGATAAACTCTTTTTGTTCTGAAACCTTGTAGATTACGGCCAAAACTATTTCGTAATTTGCAATAATGGTAGTGGTGTCTTTCGAATTTAACTTAGCAAGTTAACCCAATATTTTCCATGATTAAAGCATCAACTGGGTACTGATTTGATCTGTCAGAGCAGATTTTCGTTGCTATCATAATTATTTTGGGTTGGAATAGCTTGCATTATCATTTCAAAGTTGCAAATACAATTTCCCGTTATGGACTGGAGTAAGCGAAAATTCTACGTGAATTCTTTAATCTCGTGAATTTGTTTATTTTTTACTCTCTTGAATCCCCACATCAATCGGGGTATTTTTCTATACAAACTTGGTTTTGCTTTTCTTTTACTCTTGCAGTAACCGATGCCTTTTCGTTACCCCGGAATATGGCTCCTTTTTACGTTTTTATGAAAAAGTACTCACATGAACAGATATTGACCGCTAAAACGATGGCTCAGATCAACATACAACTAAGTGTTGAACACAAAACTCATCGTAAAGTCCGTTTGAATTGTAGTTGAGGGCATTGAAAGTTACAAATGCCAAGCTGGAGAATCTCGTCCATATAAGATACCCTTGGAACTCTGCGATTAACGCGTGGAAAGATGGACAGTTTTTTTAAGTCAAAAAACACATTGTAATTGAGCTTGCGGTTAATAAAAAGCATGGCACAGCAACTGATACAAAAGCAATATGTTCTAATGTATTGAGAATATCACTCTTAACCTTAAACAGGTTTAAAAATCATTCCTTTTTCTCTCCTTTTCAGTGGGTGGTTTTAAATGCCTGTACTTCAGCCATTCCTTCCCAGAAATAACCTCTTTCATTAAAAATTACGAATATAAAAGGCCCACAGATCCTTTTGGGAAAAAAAAGAAAATGCTTGCTATTCCTTGACCAATTTTAAAACAACAAACATTACCGTCAATTAAAGGATGACTTCAACTCCTCCCCCCCCCCCCAGCAGAACACAATGTACTTAGTAAAAAAAGACGATGATAAAGTAAACTCGCCAAGTGCACATATATAACACCTTGTAGATATATGCCGAAGCTGTACTGTAGACAATAAGTGAAACGGAAATGAAGATCATAGTAGTTGCCCTATTTTCCACGTTATTCAACAGAACGGGCATTACTACACTAAATCTAGGTGTTGGAGAGGGCAAAGAAAAATATGTGTGCCACCATCCACACTAATGAAACCGATAGCTAAACGTGGAAATACGATTACCAATTCATAATTATTCTTTCATTCCTTGGAAAATCATTCACTATCAAGTTACCAATAAAAATTGAGTGGGGTCTGAGTTTAATTCCATACTTAACACGAAAATTGAATTCAATTTTAGTGGCAAATAGGTTATTTCCTGATCCGACCTCGTTAAGCTTCGGCGTAATAATTAATAAACACCCTTGAGGGAAGTCTGCCATTTCATAGTAATGCAGCTGAGATAAAATGGGATTTTTCAAATGCCTACATCTAGCTGGGGGGGGGATATACCAATTCAATTTGGAAACAAATAAACTACATATCGTGTAAATCCTATATATCATAAATAAAATCACCACAGGCCAAAACGCAAAAATACAAATTTTGCGACATTTATGAAAAAAGGGGGGGGGGCCCAGAGGGGTCTCGAAAAGATCTCACTACTATATGGGTGTGGTTTGTCTAAAACAATCAAAAGCTGTAAACGAAAAATTCTACCTTTCAGGTTTCATATAAATCGCTGAATCGTGGAGTGCATATCGTTGTTGCTTAAAAATCTATTTTTCAATCACTTTAACTACAAAAAAACCAAAACAAACAACAATACAAAATTGCAACAGGAACAGGGTGAGGGTTACATCACGATCGTTTTAAACAAAAGGGGGTCCAAACTGTGTGAAAGTTCCCGTGCATGGGCAATATTGGCTTTTATTCCATCATGTCAACATCACCAGCTAATAACTTGCAAACAATCCTTTTGCCTTGAAATCATTACCACTTGTCACTGCTTCACTGAAATGATGAATGACAAATATATTTGTAAAAATATCCTTTTAACTGCAGTTTGAGTTTTGAAGCGTGATGTTTATAACATTTGTTATTTGTCAGTAAGGTGGATAGCAAAGAAAGATTATTCAATTAATCAGACTTGGCTTTAGTAATCATAAAGGAGACTGATTGCTTCAGCAGCACTTGATCGAACTTTTGGTGAAATGTCTTTTAGTAGCATGATAAGAGCTAAAGAAAAAGAGAAACAAAAATGATAGGTTACAGAATGTTGATTAAAATACCAACAATTGTGAATCATAATCATCATCATCATAATAATAATAATATATAAATATAAATATAATAATAACGCCGTGGACACGAAATACCAGCTGGCAACTGACGCGGTTAATCCAGCCAGTTGGCAATAAGATTAAAATGCACTCTTTATCAAATGAAAACAAGAAACAAATCATACCGCCTCCTCCATCGCCCAGGTTAACATGGGACGCGTCACTCCGGGGAAGACTAGCCGCAGGTCGAAAATTGTGCTACTAGGTGAAATTCTTCCCGTAAAAATAGTTTACATGGTCATCAGGACGGGATTGCTCCTTTTCCTGGCCCTGTAAATACACCACTAAAACAAAATCGCTATTATTGAGGAACTGTCTAAAGTAAAGGCGAATTAAATGAACTTATATTCAATCCTCGAGTCCTCGGTTTTATAAATAATACCTGATAGTTTTCTCCGTGTTTTTGTTAGAATTCTTTAATAAACAAAATTTTAAATATCTTAAAAGATTTTTGAAATACTATTTTTACTACTACTACTACTACTACTACTACTACTACTACTACTACTACTACTACTACTACTACTACTACTACTACTAGACTACTACTACTACTACTACTACTACTACTACTACTACTACTACTACTACTACTACTACTACTACTACTACTACGTCTACTACTACTAGACTACTACTACGACTACTACTACTGGACTACTACTACGACTACTACTACTACTACTACTACTACTACTACTACTACTACTACTACTACTACTACTACTACATATATATATATTGTTTGTTTGTGGTGTGTTTGTTCACGTATTCCCGGAGTGTCTATCAGAAAAATCGCATAAAAGAAGCCAAGTTCTTAAATTTCAACAACTCAATTAACTGTCACAATCCTTTTCTCGCTTGTTAGTGTTGGGCTTTCGCCTTCATTAGCGACTTAAACTATTTACCTTCTTTCTGTATTCTTTAGTTCCTTACTTTCCCATCAATTGGGATGCATGTGTGTCATAAGCAAGGACAATAAACCCAAAGCTGCTTACTGGTCTTCATATAGTTATCATCTCTTTCAATATAGCGTGGTTAACCAATAACCACGAATGCAAACAATCTAAACATTTTCACTCACTTTGTCCCTCAAACAAGCTTTCTGTTTACCACTAGTCAAGGGCGATTTCCTAAATATTGTGAAACCAAGCAACTGCAAGGTGAATATAATGTAAATACATAATTGTTTACTAATTCAAACACGTGTGTCTACACAAAGGAAGAGTTTCTGTTATCAATAACATCTCACTTACCGCCACAAACATGTTCAGTAGACAACTCACTCCTCTGTTCTGGTTTTGTATTACCCAACAAAAAGCCAACAAAGATAGCAGCATTAGCACGTATATCCTGCCATGAACTTTTAAAAAATCCAACACAGGTCATTACATAAAAGTTCACTTTACTTGGATAATCAGCAATCTGTAAAGATATGAATATGAATTTATCAACATTATTTTCTCTATGAACAAATGGGAAACAAGAAGCTTCGTCATACACATAAACATATCTTCATATCTTCCTTCCTTTCCAATCTCTACAAACACAAACCCTCTAATTATAAACCTGGTGGCGTAGCATGTTCTCTTATTGAACTACAAATCCACGTACCTACAAACATAAAGGTATCAGATACATGAATTAAGCAATTTTTACTTGATTCGATTGTTTCCTGATAACATTTGTAGTACACAACCTAAAAGTCACTATCAATATCCATCTCTTGCGCTCGAAAAGCTTAAACGGTGACGTTCGTCTGATACCAAGACACCAAAATATAAAATATAAATCAAGTTGTATGTATCAATGAGAAAGAAAAGGGTGGATTAAAAACAGCACACCAAACAGGCTATCTTCGATTCACCATTTATGTATGTATGTATGTATGTATGTATGTATGTATGTATGTATGTATGTATGCATGTATTTATTTATGTTTGAATGCATGTTTGTATGTATGTATGTATGTATGTATGTATGTATGCATGTATTTATTTATGTTTGAATGCATGTTTGTATGTATGTATGTATGTATGTATGTATGTATGTATGTACGTATG
>RDPX01000030.1:2909553-2924553 GCA_003991215.1 Morbakka virulenta
TAAAATGTAATGTGCGATCCCGGCGGCATCTCGGGTTGACCAAAGGTTTTTAATAGGCCTAGCCTTTATCTTACAATCGGTAGGGTTGTGTACATATATTAGTATCTCAGCCATCTGTGATCTTAATCCCATCATGTATATTTCACATTTCAGATTATGCACCATTTGAATATTTTGTGCTCTATTACTTATTTTCGTTGACAGTCAGAACTCCGTTTTCACAATCTGATAGCAAAATTGGAACGCAATTGTTATGAACCACTGGCTGATTCATTAAACATTTGCAACATATTTCATCTCAGCCTGTAAATGCATGTGGATTTAAAGGGCAAACATTACAACTCTTTTACACATACAAATGTCAATATTAAGTGTCTCCTACAAAACTGTATGACCAGAACTTATACAGGAAAGAATAAAAATACAAGTTTTGAGAATACAACTGTGTACCACAAGTACCTGTGTTGCCCTACAAGTACCTCATTTACGTGTGTACTTCCTTCCTTACATATATACTTGTAATACTTGTACATTGCATAGGTAAAGGGTACTAAATACGCTTATCGACACTATGTAGTTTTTGCCCTATTTCGGCTATCATCTGGTATACAAGCTGAACATTTCAGCAAACCTGTCTTCTCCATAAAGTTTGGGTAAAACGTTTTCAACCCCTAAACCTTAAGGTTAACAAAAACATATTAGTGATAAACCATGCCTACTTACAAAGCAACTACTTCCAGGCCATCTGTAAATGTTTTTTCATCTTCTAACAACGCCCATCCATCCTTTTCATCAATAAAAGGTTTGAAGTTCTGGCAATTTGATCGCCCTATTACTTCTTTAAAGCACTCCAGGGCTAAGCTATTTAAAAAGAAAATGGAACATAAAATAACCCCTTTTTGCTAATGAAGCGGTCATTGAATACAGGAAAGTAATTTGGAAATGTTTTCTCTTCATAGTAAAACAATCAATACCAACCATCAGGTTTTATCAAATTCCGTTAAAGCGACGGTTTCAATTCCATGCTAATTTTTGTTTACGGTCTTAAGGTGTGTCAATTTGCTGGCAAAAGGTAAACAACGTGGTATTTTTTATGCGCAGTCAGATTCTTTTTTACCTCTACCTAAGCCGCTCGGGAAAATCCCGCTGCTTAAAGAACTGCCGTATTGTTGACTCGTGCGTAATGAGCGGGGCAAACCACAACCACATCAGTCCCCTCTTTCTAGAAACATTTAGGCTTTGTATTAATAAACTTCAGGGTGATGTAGCTACTGGCTTTAACATTTTGGTATGAAATCGACCGCACATTATACACAATGTGATGCGATGTTTGAATTTCTCTTGGTTTAACTTTTATGCTCTTAAGTTTCATTTGAATAAAAATGTTTCTTTTGAATACGCGTCGCAGCGCTCATCCAATCGTTTTCGGTGTATTCTCTACATTGTCTTCTCTTATCCAATGAGATGAAAAACAAGAAAATAAACGGTGGCTTTTGATTTTAAAGGATTACAATAAGTAGGGGATTATTCCGGAGACGCCACAACGTGATTTGAGTTTTCTGCCTTACAGTTTATATTTCAATACAGTTGAACTCTCATACAAGGAATTTCAAGGGAGATTTTTTAAAATTCGTTGTAAGTGTAATTTGTTATTGATGTAAGTGGCAAAGCATATAATGGGATGAGAACAACTCAAGCCTGTATCCGTTGTAATAGAGATTTCGTTGTTCATTGTATCAGAGTTCGTTATACGTGGATCTCACTATATGTTATTCTCATTCTTCCCCATAATCTCTGCAGAAGAACAACTCACTACAGCAAACCAGCTACAGTACACCTCAAAAGTCCCCTTAAAGTGACAGAGGGCTTATTTAGTCAAGCTGTTAATATTGTGAAAATACAGAAGCACCACTATTTTACTACACAAAAATCAAAAACCTCTCTTAACTTCAAAAAGTAAAATAAGTGTTAAAAGAGAATATATTACTTAATCACTAATTTGGTAATTATATTGCAATAAATATTGTAATGTACTGATTACAAAATATAAATTATTGTTTAATTTTGACCCAATATTTCCCAGCACCCAATCTTTCAGAAATAACTTAAGCGCGACAGGTCGATTGGGCGTTAGTTAAACTCCGGGCGCTATTTTGCTTTTCAAGAAACTTATCATTAAACCCTATCTCGGTGTTACAAAACAGCACGTAATTATAAAAACGCTGTATACAAATAAATTTTGTGTTAAACAAAAGTTCCCCATCTGTTCATCACTGTCAAAATCTTCGTCTTGTGGTCCATAATTCAAAGCAAAATAAGCACATGGCGGTGAATTTAGTTCGCTTTTACGGTCACGCCACTAAAGAACTGAGTGCATGATGAGTTTAAGAGCTTGTATTTAGTGCTACAGATTTATATTATATTATCGTATCATATTTAGTGTTATATTACCAAATCTAGATTACGCTATTAACCGATTTTCTTCTTCTTTCACTATTTGCCCCTTCAGAAGGTGTTGTCATCGTTGATGAAACATCTCCATTGTACCCTGTTTACATTCTTTACCGTTGCATCTACGTCCCTAATATCCGCCTTCATCATCATCATCATCATCATCATCATCATCATCATCATCATCATCATCATCATCATCATCATCATCATCATCACCAGCAGTAGCACAATCATCATTAACATTAAGAGCAGGTTCAGCCTACAACAGAAGCTTCAGCTTCATACAATAAACTGCAGATCTTACAAATACAATCAACCTTACTTACGCCATTGGAACTATAGGATGCTCTTTCTTTTTACCCTTCTGCTCATGAACTATTGGTGGAGGTTTCACTCCAAGACATGAACCCATTCTTAACAATACTGCAGAGAATAGCTTAGCAAAATGTCCGATAACGAGTTTTTCTGATTCAGGGATACGACACATCTCAGTTAATGCACAAGATACCTAGAAAAACAGAAAATGGAAAGTTCTGTAATACAGCTGTCATTCGTATTTCATTCCTCTTTTTGCAATGACGCTTTCCATTCAAACGAGAGGAAAGGAAATTATTTTACACACAGGAACAAAAAATGAATTATTCTCAATTGCTGCATAACAAAATCTTACTAAACCATTACGCCTTTATTGTTTTATCTTGTCATAGTTTTCTGACAAAAATCTGACAGTGAAAATTCTGACCTGCCTCGGCTTAAATATCTAAGCAGTTAGAAAACGATTTCGTCTAGGAAATCAGAGCCTTACCTCGTTATACAAGTTGCATAATACTTCAAATGAAAACTACAATTACAATGTTTAAATGAAAGGGATTTGTATACATAAATAAAAACATATATACATATATTACGTACGTACATACATGCAAACATACATTCATACATACATACATACATACACACACATGCATATTAAAGTGAAAACAGGGGTTGATTTTAGCCGGTGCCTATGGCTACCATGTACACATCCTTTACCACCCGAGTTATCAACGCGTGTCCTTTTACAGATCATTTTCGCAACCATATCTTTCATTAAAGTGTGTCGCTCTTTCCCAAATCCCTATCGTTGAACATAACATCCCAATAACGCACGTAGGGCTAACCCTCCCAATGAACGACGACGTCCCCTTCCAAGATCGAGTCAACTGATCCCAACACACATGGAGGCCAAGAGAATTGTGAAAATTAGGTGAAGGGCAGGCGTCGTTAACTCAGGTGGTAGAGCATGAGGACATGATAGCCATAGGCAATGGTTCGAATCCAGCTCGGTGCAAACATATTTTGCTATAATTCCAAATCCTCTTACATCTATAATAATACATAGATATCAATATTTGCAGTGCGTTACGACAAAAAAGGAAGTCAAATTAACCATCAATATCTGATCATCAGGTACATTCGGTATTAATTTGGAAAACTTTTATTTTGTCACGTCAACTACTTTAGTTGGAAAGCACCAAAATGAAAAGGCGGTAGGGTTTTACATTAAAGGTGGATGGGGAGAAACGTATGAGAGTTGTGTTAACTGCAGATGAGAAACAACGCAAAGGCCACATTTCAACAAAATGAAGAAAACAAGAGGTGTATCCGTGCAGCCTGCTTACTAAAGCCAATGGCAGATTATACGTACGCAACGAATCCAAGTCGCTTGAAATTTCCTGGACTTTACTTAATTGATTGGTGTGGAAGCCAGGTTATTCAAATGTAGTATACGAATGTCGTTTATAAAAAGTTTGGTCCAAGGTTTCCATTTGGTTTCAGCTGTTGCTATTAATTTTGTAAGGCACTATTAAAAGAATGTTTAAACCTGCAAAAGCTGTAAATATTTTGAATTACCTTCAGTTCCAATCCTTGAAAACAGAATAAACAACCGTTTGCCTATGTGGATGTGCTTGGCAAACACAGCACTTGTAAGGGTAGCAAATTTAACAAAGTAATGTTTATTATTGAATACTCAGGTGGGGATTATTTAAGAAAACATTTGGGCCATATTACAAGTAAATTTCGTCATCAGCATAAAAGTAAAAACTTCTAAAACACCAACAGACTAGGGAGATATGTCATTGTCTTCTACCAAAACACTCAAGAGCCTCCAGAAATACGTTCACATCAACTGAAAGTAAAAGAACAAGCCTATTGGAACGGTAAAGTTGACTGACTTTATTGCAAAGACAGGCGAATAATACACTTAACCAACGATATATATGTATTTATCCCTACAAAGAAAGGGCAATCTAAATAACCTTTAAGTGGCGCTAAAAGAATCTCATAATCGGATACTGGTAAGTGTTAACTGGTAAGTGTTAACACTTCTGTCCCTCCTCGCTCTCAACCTCAAAAAGACAAAACCGCAATTGTTATGAACCACTGGCTGATAGCCTAGTAAGATCTGTAACGAATCTGGGTTCCTGATGTTTGAAATTAACAACAGAGGACCATGCGAAATATTTTTTGAAAAAAGAAGTTCAAACCGCTACTTCAATAGATATTGATATGAATTTCACGTAGTGCCACCACAAATTAATTTAATCTGGTCATTCAAATCAACAAAATAGCTATTCTAGCAGAAATTTATTGCAAGTTATTAAAAGTAAACCCGATGGAAAAGTACGTTAATATTGCGGGTTTTCTTTGTTTTGAAGTTTCATTGTTCCTCATTGTAGTACCACATTGTTCTAACAGAAGTTGTGAACCACGCCCAGATTCCTTTTGCTAACGATGCAAAGGAATTTTCAGTGAACAGAATACGCTAAGATAATACAGTCCTGCAACAATAAAAATAGTGCAGTATCACTTACTGTGATCGGTAGCGGAGTAGCAATTCTAATGCTTGCTTTCTTATCTCTTGGGTCCTCCTTCTCTGTATATGGTGCTAATCTCAACAAAAGATCTAGCAAATGATCAAATGTATCCTGCGTTAGGTCTTTGTCTTTTGCCAGTGTTTGCCAGAAATCTTTGACAATTCTGAATGAAAGAAAAAAAATGAAATTAGATTAACATAATAGATAAATTGTCTAGAGAACGAGTTAAACTGCTAGTTGTCTTTCCTTGTTAAAAACACAGAGAAAAGAAAACCAAGATACAATATTGTGATTCAGGTTTAGCCAATGCCACAGCATACTGTATCTGTTGCTGTGACCTCACATGTACACATAAGATACAGCAAGAATTATTTTCTCACTAAAAATGCACTTTCAGTTTTTACGGCAGAATCTACGGTGGTTGTGTTACTATTATCCGACCTAATAGCTCTCCAAAGTAGGGAATGGAACAAATTATACACATCAAACAAGAAAAACTCTCCAATTTAATCAACATTGTAATTTCTACCAATAATTTCAGCTTCATCAACATTTTTACTTTTATCAGTGTTCATTGTTCTTCTGACACTACTCATCCCAATATTTCTATGTTCTTTTTCATGGTGATAGAACTGATGAATCTCTTTTTTCTGACGTACTAGCAATGCTTATAAAAGGGGTGATCTTTGTGCTAAATCTTGATATGCTGTCCGCATTCGAGAATCTAATCCTACTCAAAGACATAGAAATCGAGATTTCTGCAACATTAACAATAGTGATTTGAATTCGGGTAAGTCGGTTGTTCCCCCAACCTTTAAGGGCGATTTTCCCTGTCCTCTGGAGAAAAACAGTTTACCACCAATTGTTTTCTAAATGACATTGGTGTTTCTTTGCCAGACTTCCCTTCGGAAACTGATCAGATTTTGGAACCTATCATTATAAATCCAAGGCTGCTTCAAAAAATAGTATTTTATCAACATCAATGCTGATGAGACTACCCTGTACTGCGGCATGGACCTCAAGGCAACTCCGTAGGAACAACTCAAAGTTGCTAGAGATTTAGACTGACTTTCAGGGTGGATTTGGATTTAAACCCTTATACTATAACAAGCCATCACCACAATATTTACTTCCTTTAACAACTTTTTCCTAGCAATAGCAGGATAACGACCGGGTAATGGCTGCAGAACCGGGGGAACACCTGCCGGGCGAGGCATCTTCATATGAAGTTACAGTGCCATTCACGCAGCTGTATTCAAAATTTTAAGAACTCATTACACGCAAGAGGATTAGTGAATTTACATTTGCACAACCACTACTGTTTTTATCGAGACACCGACACCAGAAGAGCTGTTAACCAAGACAAAAGAATCCTTTCTACCCATGAGGCAGACTATCCCCGATCGGACAACAACCCAGTATTTCATGGTCCCCGGAAAGCCGACAGGTGCTAAAATCTGCTCATGGGTGACCTGGTGATACTTGTGGAAAAGGTTAACTTCATTTGCCCACATCGAAACCCACAACCGAATGTACTTAAGGTCATACAAAGGTCATTTATTATTATTATTATTATTGTAAGAAATTTAGCTTATTGGTAGGTTCTTTCGGGAGATGGATGAAAATGCAACAGAGAGATCAGTACAGTGGGTTAAGGGTGGTTTCCTTGCAAAAAGCACAGAGGCGTTTGTGTTTGCTGCTCAAGAGCAAGCATTGAGGGCAAGGTTAGTGCAGTCGAAGTGGGATGGTGGTGTTAGTCCTATGTGTTGCATCTGCGGAATTGAATCTGAGTCAGTTTGGCATGTTGCGTGTGGGTGTAAGGTACTGGCTCAGAAGGAGTACAAGAGGCGACATGATAGGATGGGATTGAGAATATATTGGGAGCTGTGCAAGACATATGGGTTGAAATGTGCGGGTAAATGGTCTGAAGTTTGGTGGGATACATCAGTGGAGACAATGCAACAGGTGGAAAGTAATCGTCCGGATGTTGTTGTTGTTGACCGCACTAAGAAGAGATGGCTGGTTGTAGATTTTGCTGTGCCTTCCGATCGAAATGTGANNACAATATCTGTCTGCTGTGCCTTTATTTCATTATTACATTGGATATTCACCTCTCAAAGAATTTTCAATGCATCTTTCTTAATAGATCCTTCAGGGCAATGGTGATGATAGTGATGAAGATGATTTGTAGTAGTAGTAGTTGTTGTTGTAGTAGTAGCAGCAGGAGAACTACTACTACTACTACTACTACTACTACTACTACTACTACTACTACACTACTACTACTACTACTACTACTACTACTACTACTACTACTACTACTACTACTACTCCTACTCTTCCTTAATATTAAATAATAATAGTAATAGAATAATAATAATAATAATAATAATAATAATAATAATAATAATAATAATAATCATCATCAGATACAGGTGAAAAAAGTTATATAGTGTTTCCCACAATGTGGGAAACACAGTTTACTCTACAGGGGATTGAAAAAAATTTAAAACCTGAAAGAGGCGAGTATCAATTAAGGCGTTGTTTCCTCTGGGTGGCTGTTGTTTTAGGAACAGAAAACTCTGTTGACGTTTAAAGTGCTTTTGAGTTAAACTCTCGCCTAACTATGTCCGGTACAATATCAGGGAAACAAATAAACTATTTTGAAATGCTTAAATAAAAGAGTAGTATAGAAAGCTGTATTACTTTGGATCAGAACATTTGTAAAGGAAGTGATTTACCCTTGTGGCTGCTAGATAGGGTTGGCTCCCCAGGAAAATCTACTGGCATCGCACCACAAGTGCGAGATAAGGTAGTTCATAATAAAAATACTAATACAAACAGCTTTAAAAGCAACCCAGGATTTATTCAGTGAAAATTGGAGTGCTTAAAACTTTAGATCATATAATATTCTATATACTTACGGGCTGAATGGCAGTGGAAAATTAAGAAATGCCGTTAGTACTGGTATTAGATGATGCGATGCTAGTGTTCTCAGCGCAACGATACTACCAGTAATTGTTGGTTGAAAGGTTACTCCGATTAACTCATTATGGATATCAATAACAATTTTATTAATCTATAAAGTAAAGCCATTAAAGAAAGTATCAGAACAAAACCGACCAAAAATACACTTGACATAACTCTCTCGTGAAAATATATTCAAATAGAATGTAAGGCTGTGTAAATATTGATAGGCATCCGTTCTGCCACATTTTTCAAAACATACAGACGAATATGCGATCTGTGGTATGGAACGTAAACATCGCAGTTACAATTACGTTTACTTAAGTCTAAAGCTTTTTCAATATTACTCGACTGGGCTAAGAAAATAAAATCTGAAAACACAAGTTAAACGGTTTCATTATTGATGCGGTAAACAAAGAGGGAAGTTTTGCCTCAAAGTAACGAAAAGTATATCTCACAGTTTCTTTAAAAGATGCACAAAAATATGCATGGATAAAAAAATTCTCCAATCTAGTATTAAGTGTCTTGAGATACAACTTAGTATGTTGTTTGGATGACTTTACGTTTTCCAAATATCTTATGCTCCTTGAAAAGATCTAAAACTTCACTTCGCAACGATCTCACTCGTACTTGCATTATAGTTTTGCTAACAGAAACGTGCTCATGGTCGCTAGATTATTGTCTTGCTGGCGACAAAAGCAAGTCAACAGGCCTATGTGGTGGTGCAGTTTTCCCGCCAAAATCTCTGTTCTATCCTGTACCAGATGGTGTATGTTTGTCCAGCAGCAAAATTAGGTGCACAACCTGGTTTTTTAAGATATGAGATCTTCTTGTCAAATGAAATTTAACAAGAAGATCTAATAGTTAAATGCACTTCCTGTGTATTAATGACTTTAGGTGCTGTATGCTATAATTAACGAGCAATTAAGCAACTTGTGGTAGCTTATGAAGCAAAGCTCTCTTATTTGACTAACAATGTTTAACTAAATCTAACAGGCATAAACGACGCTCCTACTAATATTCCAGCATAAAAATGCTTAAAGTTGAAAAAATTAAGTTGGAAATGTGGGAGGTAGTGGATCAGATACTGCCAAAATAACTTTCAATTCAATCTTCCGGTATACTTCAGTGTGTGTAAAGTTGTTTGCCCACAGAGTTTATGCTTTAGAATGAACACAGCTTTGTAAACGTACTAGCCAATTTGGCGCACATCTTGGGTCTGCAAGAGAGCCAGCATGATACTACCCTCCTGCTAATATCATGCCCATCATAATTTTAACAATATTAGTGGGAGGGTCGTCTATTCCTAGTAATATCAATAATTAAGAACAAGGCAAAGTACACCCAACAAGAAGTTCGTCTACAATGCTGCGTTCACTCTGGCTACTGGCAAAGTCCGGGCGGAAAGACCCAGTAGCCCGTACCAGTAGAGCGAGGAAAGTTTGTGCAAAATAAAGTGATAAGTGATTTCTTCCAAGATTACCAGTGTACATCTTGTCATAACTTCTCATGAAAAGGTACCACTGGATATGAAAATTCATTACAATCATTTTTACGTATGACCAGTTTCCACGCGCGAAATACTTCCATGCAAGTCCAGCTGGAAGACATGTTCGACGAAAAAGATATGTAGCAAATATAACTCTTGCACAAAGGAAAATGGTCAAGTGACCATGTATACCACATTTAGTAATATTCTCCCAATTTTTAGATCAATTTTATGTTCATTTGTTTCTTTTTTTCCTTTTGTTTCTGTGCTTGAACGGTGCAATTTTAGGAATTTCTTTTGAGTTTAACTGAGAGAGTGGGAATTTCTGTACCGTTTCCAGTTCCTGGCGCTAAATCTATACTTTGCGTATGGTTTTAAAGTTTTGCCAGCTGGGGAATGAAAACCGACCTGGAAAATTTTGCTTACAATAAACCTACTACATCCAAATAAACAGGTAACATTCTAAAATTTTCCTAAAAGCAATACAGAAATAGTGAAACCTTACGAGCATTCAATACCTTTTTATTAGCATCCAAATTAAAAGAAAACAAACAGAATTGACGTCTTCGTGGTGAAAAAAAGCATCTTGAGGGTATCTGCTCCATATATTTAAAGATTTTATGGGAGTACCTAGAAAGTACTTTTTAAGTATGCACCACCCTTTCAAATACACAAAACCGGATAAAACCGGCGCTTTTCAACACTACTTAACTACCAGGAATTAATTAATCAGCTTGGGATGCCCTAAATAGGTATCTTACCTCCCCACTAAGCTCTGTCCCACGACATTTCATAATGCAGTTCAACATAACACAAGCACCGCTGGAGCTTTGTGAATGCTGATCTTTTAAACCATCAATCAATGAATAGACCAGATTCTTCAGCTGCTCATCCGGTGTCTTTTTATTGATAACCTGGGGGTATTGTATGAAAAAAATAAAAAGAGAAACCGAAAATTGGATAACGGCAATTTATCAAACTTCACATATAAAGAAAGATCTTATCGTTACTAATAACAAAGATTTGTGGCTTCTAATATTATTCCAAAAATAGCTCAAAATGCAAATATCACAAAACCGAATAACCTCAATTCACTTTCTTTATGAATTTTGTGGTCATTTAAAATTCAAATGACATGAGCAATCGCGCTCATATAAAAAATGTTACACCCATTATTATTTGAGCACTGCATTGGTTGGTCGAAGCATTAATCTATATATATGGCCAATAATCTCCTTCCCTATCCACTTTACTTTTTTCTATATTTACAAATTAATACTGGTAGCTAAAATAAGTAAGTAAGTAAGCCTTAGTATAATTCATTTCTTGTTAGTATTTAAAAGTTTATAATAATCGGTTTCCATCAAGACAGCAAGAATAAAATCAAATCAGTAAAACCCATTTGATGAAAACTGACTGACTGAAGGAATGACTAACTCACTTACTAACTAGTTAAATAACTAACCAATAAATTAAATAACTAGCCAACTAGCCAACTAACAAACTAACTAACTAACTAACTAACTAACTAACTAACTAACTAACTAAATAACTAACTAAATAACTAACTAACGAATTAACTAACCAACTAGCTAGCTAACTAACTTACATAAATATTAATAAGTAATAAAAAAACACACCAATTAATTATCTAACTAACCAACCAACTAATAAACTAAATAATACAGTAATCAACTAATTAACAAACTATTTTCGTGGTATTAAGTACAATGCTTTTTCATTCTTTGGCACAACGTGTTCCAGAAAACTCAGTTGCTTTCTCAGTTGTGTTAAAAACAAAGCTGGTGAGTATTCAAATAATTCAGCCGTTGTGAGACTAACGATTGTATTCCTTACCAAAATAAAGAAATGGTTTGTATTTAAAAAAGCAACTCTAAAGTAATGAACGAAGTGTCTTACTGGGTTAATCTTAGTCGGATTCAATCCCATTACGACACTGTTAGATTTATGCTGCGAAAATTATTAAGTCATTTAATATGGTTTTGTTCCCTACCACGTATCAAACTATAAATATTGTTGGTAGTTAATTTGCGCTGCTGTGATGCCAAACTTGTATGCTGTGCAAGTGTACGACTAATGAGTTCAATAAAACATCATTTTCATGGTAATCTGTAACAAAGTAACCTGGTAATCGTCAAGAGGCGAGGCTTGGGAAAGTAAGTAGTTTGGTGTTATTGGCAGATAGACGTCTGCCTTGCCCTAGGTATATAGAAGAGAATCACACCTGTAGCCCTGGCCTCTTTTTTTTTATAGTAAAATAACTTGTATCTTACATTAACTTGTTTCAAGCAACCAATCACAGAGAGTGATTGGCTATTGTTGATTATTCAATTGTCCTATGGCTGCTCAATTTACATCTTCTTATAGAGGCTGTCAGGTCAAAAAGGAGGTCAAGAAAAGAAATTTTGTCATCGACTCTCAAACAACAAAGATACTGGCTGTTATGTTTTCCTTAAATGACCAACTCTGAGGTCAAACTTATCTTTGCAACAAGATCAAACAGCACAAATTTCTGTAAATCATTCCAGTTAACTAAAAATTTAACTTTGCTTCTAATCCTGTGTATCTAAAGTACAAGTTATACGAAATGTTAGACAAACCTGTATGGAGTGCAGCTCAATATCGCTATTACACTTCAACAACTCACGTTAATATTCAACCCTAAAAGTGTTGTGTAAGAGAAAAGTCTTGTACCGATTTCAGCCAGGAAGTAAAATGTGAATTCTTGGTCGCGATCCTGAGCCCCTACAAAGCACTCAAACCACTCAAGTCAAAAATGAATAAGCAAATGGCAGTCTATGTAGCAAAGAAATACGAACAATTAAACGTGCATCTATACTTTATTCCAGTATAACTCTAAAAAATGTCTCCCATTGTAGATGATATTAATAATACTGAACTTTATGACAATTATATACTCATTTTTTGTTAACTTTACGAAAACAGACACAACTATCACTACCAGAAGTAACAATGAGGAACCGGAAGTAGCAATCCGAGTGATCAGGTAATACATACCACAGATAATTCGTTAACAACATTGAACAGAACTGATGGGTCTTCCGTTGTCAAGATATCTTTTAACTGGCTTAGTGCTTCTATCCTCTCATCACTAACATTTGATGGGACACCTAAAATAAAAAGGTTATCAAAATTTCTTACTGGTCCAACATTTCTGCAGGTATGTGAAAAATAAGTTTAAAAAAATTTATTTCAAAATTAATTCTTAATCAGTAATTAGTCTTTAAAAAAAGAGTGTTGTGTTCACGTCAGAAAAGTCCATCTGTTTTGGTTGGACCCAGTCCCATTTCCTGGCTGTTCACAGAACTGGTCATGTTACCCTTCAGTTTCTTCTTGACAATGCTCTCTTGTTCGTTTCGCCCAAGGGTTTTTTATGTAAGTTGTGAGATTTGGGTGACGGGGCATGTTTAATCTGCTAAGCTTTAAGTATAGAATTATTTTTTATTGTATCTACTTTGCTTAGTTCAAGAATAATCATTATTTAATACAATTGGATTGCTTCTTGTTTCAAGAATCCAAGGTACAATAAACGATAAAGAAGTATTTGAGAAATATATTATTAAATGGATAAAAAAATCACATCAACATATATCGCCTGCTTGTGTAAAGTACGTTACTGAAAAGAGAATTCACAAGACTGATATTGGTCCAACATACAAAATCGACATACCCAAAGTAGAAAACAATGGAGTTTTTACTACTTTCTTTTCACTGTCGTATCTAGCCAAAACATAACTGAAATCTATCATAAAAAAACACAACTTATAATACCGTATTCGTCCTAATAAGCATCCCAGGCGCTTGAAAATCGGTAGGGAAGGGGGCCCATATTAGAATTAATAAAGATTAAAGAAAAATACAGCAGAGATATTTATGATATTAGAACCGTACACAAAAATTGTATGGTAAAACAGGATGGAGAAAATGCGACTGAACGATTTGCCGTCGCTGTGTACAGGAAGAGGAAAGAAGAAGAAGTTGCAGACCACTCACAGTAAGAATATCAAAAAATTATCTAAAGCGTTGTGAAACATGGCGACACTGCGAATGGGTCTGTTCCTACCAAAAGGAGGAATTCTACGGGTGGTCTTGAAATTCCTTGTGTTATTATTTTTACCACCTTATTACACGTTATTACACGACCACTTTAACTGTTGCTGCAATAATAAAAAAGAAATTAAAAATAAATCGTAAAAATCTAAAGATGGCAGCAACAGCAGTTGCCCATCTTCCATGTTCCGTTGGTTATCTTGGCCCCAGGCTCCGAAGTGACAATCGCTTTTTTTCTAAAGAACGCGAGGAGAGCTTATTTGGAAAAGGGCGTTTATTAGGATGAATACAGTATACAAAGTAAGTAGGGGTACATAAATAAAAATAAGTAAACATCTACTTTTCTAGCATATGCTTCAAAAATATCATATCTAATATTAGTAACAAATTAATCGGTTAAAACTAAAGTAATTAATGCGAAAATCTGAATCAATACTTATCAAGATTGCTTCAGTACTGAGACAAAAGAAAAGCCCTCGAAGAGTGTAATTTTCTCATAATAAGTATTCCCTCGTACACATTACGGACAGTTGCCCTTTTTCGTTGCCGTAACTTTAATTTCTCATCAAACAAAACGTCCACAACTTTTTAAATACAGTATCTTTCTGCATTTCTCATGGAAATTATTGAAATGTAATGTAGTTAGTACACTGACGCTGAATGTTAGACTTGATATTTACAAAGACGCTTTCATTAACACTGAAAATGTAAAACTTACCTTCATATCTATCATTAATTGTAAGTAGTATCTGTACACATTCGATGGCATGCTGCCTGACTAACATTACTGGATCCGTGCATCGGGGTAGTGCCCTTCCAATTAGATTACCGAGAGTACTGAAATGTGATTCAGTCTATGGTAGAAGAGAAAACATGTGTCGAGGATTAAAATTGCCCATAGTAGTATAATTTACACATCAACGGATTCTACTGCGCTACATGTGCTATTTTTCGTATCATTTGATAAGAAACGGTCGAGAGTGCTCCTTGGTAAAGATTTCCCAATGGTTCGCAGGTTAGCCGAAGGTTGCCAGACTATGGTCTTGAATAGCAGAATATAAAGGAGAATATAAAACAAGCGAGAGAACTCGTCTGCATGACATGGTAAAATATGGTATGGAGCAACAAAAGGTAAGAAAA
>RDPX01000030.1:2929553-2936228 GCA_003991215.1 Morbakka virulenta
ATGTATATACTGGATGTCACATACATACGCATACACGGGAGTGGAGAAACAAATACACAGGCACCATGCACTGATATAATGTCATACATATAGATAGAAAAAGAAGAATAAGAAGAAAATGGTAGTTTTTTATCCTGCATCTATTCATGTTAAAGAATATAATATGAGGAGCCTTGGCATAATGGTGAGTGCAACTGCATAGTAACCAAGAGTTGTGCAACTGCATAGTAACCAAGAGGTCCGGGTTCGATTACCCGAGCTGAGAGGAGAATTTGGAACTTTTCAAAGAAAAAAAAGCCATTAGTTGGCGTCAGGAAGGGCATCCGGCCAAGAAATTCCTCGCTGCCAAATCGAAGTCCCTCTGAAGGGCATAGTCTGAGCCCCAATTGCTGGGGAAAAATGACGTTAAAACTAAAAAAAAAACATGTTAAAGAATGGCCTTTCTTGCTAAAACAGTATCTTTTGGAGGAATGAAAAATTCCTGGCTTAAAACTACCTTTATTTCCTTCCTTCGTCATAACTTATTTTCCTGATTTAAATATAATAATAAAACTAACTGATGCTTGGAACTGGAGCAATAGCTAATTACTGGCCTATTCTTATCCTTTAATAATATTGCAATACCTTAATTTCTATAACATATACGCACGTTATGAAAAATCCCTCTTCCCATGTTTTTTAACTTTCAAATTTACGACCACCATGATTAACCTACACGAAACACATGTCATTTTCTTATTTTCGTGCTTATGTAAAAAAAAAAGACACTTAAAAAGCATCAGTTTTGTTAATAAACACTTCTAAACAAAATCACAATTTTCCATTTCATCCTTCTCTGTACGATAAAAGACAGTAACTATTCTGGCAAAACGTTTTTATCTTGTGGTGTATGTCAGTCATAAAGCTATCCAAGAGTCTTGTCTACTTGTAGTCATGATGATTAAGGACAACAGCTTTTGCAAATCATTCGATTATTTTCATCTTATGTACTGAAACAGAAAACATACAGAAAAATCAATATCCACCTGATAGAGCCGAGGAAAAAAAACTAACATTGTAAAAGTCATTCCATCGTTATAACCGTTGCGATGTTACCATGTGTTAATTGGTGGTGCGACAAGGAGGGAAAAGTTATAGATCGTGTAGAGGTAACAGTAGTATTCTTTATTTACTGATTACGATTTAACCTGTTTAAATATTAGTTAGTTGATTAATTAATTAATTAGTTACAAAATAAATAAACAAAAAAAAATATATAAAAATAGGTTTTTTCCTATGAAAAATAAATTTTAATCAATCTCTACTGAAAGGATACACTAGATTTGTAATTGCATCAATTGCTAAGGCCTTTGTTTCATTATTTGGTGTTTTTGATTCACTCATCAGAAGAGCCTAAAAGAATAAAATCACACGAGTAATCACCATAGCTGATGGCATTAGGAAAGGATGGTAGAAAATCATCGAAATCGACCAAGCGTTATAAAGACCCCCCCCAAAAAACACACACACACACACACACACACACACACACACACACACACACACACACAGAAAAATGGCTGAGCCTTAAAACAGAAAATTTCTAAGAGGCGGATTGCTAAAAAAGAGCAACGAAGAGCCTCTCTTTTGTAAAGAAGTATATTAAGATTAAATTCACAATGAAACCTTTTCATGCACTCCAAATTAAACATGCACCATGTAGTTAAAAAGTTGTCAAAATAAAAAGCTAGACTGGTACTTCGATCACCTTTCTTTCACCCCTTCATCATATTATTACACTTTTTAGAGCATTCACTTCATTCGATTTGTATCTAATATGCTGTTTTTTCTAGAATACGGCAAATACTATTAGAAAGATAGGCCTCCTTTACACCGTAAAACAAAAAACAAGTTCCATTTCACAGAAATCGCTGGGCCTTTTCTGTCGAACCCTGTCAAACAAGAGAACATATTAATTACAAAAAAGTCTCAAAAAAATCGTATAAAAGTAAATTATGAATAAAATAACAAAATAAAAAATAAAATAACCTCCTTGAAAGCTGAAGGCTTAAAAGTCCGATTTTAAGCCTTCTGCGATTTCATCGAGTTTTCGGGTATCTGGGTTCCGACAACCTGCATCATCATCATCATCATCATCACCATCATCATCATCATCGCCATCACATTGATCCACACAAGAAAAAATTCTCTTTAGTTAGCTTAATTTACTTGTAGCTGATGTTATTTATCAACTCACCAAGACGCATTAGCAATGACGGCTTAACCAGACGATAAAATTTACAAAGAGCTTCGAAAAAACCCGTAATGTTCAAGTTTATAACGCATGGATTCACACCAATTTACCATCATCAGTTACAATCAGATAAGGCAACTCCTTACTTATATATATATATATATATATATATATATATATATATTATATCAATACATGTGAATATTAAATATGGGGTTAGCAAAACAAAAATATAATATTAAGGGAAAATAATGAAGTAGAAATTTTCCATTTTTTGACAAATATTGGAATGGTTCTTTCAAAATCATCATAACTAATACCACGATTACTATGCTAACGTTAATACCTCTATCGTGGCCAGGTGAGCAAGCTCAACGGCAGAATCCAAAAATGAGCTGGGAATTAGGTTCGGCCACTGGAATTCATCTTTCAAAGAAAAAGGCTTAAAACTACAAGTCTTAGAAAGTGCATCTACCTAAGGTCAAGTGTATGTAAGAACAAAGAAGATTCGCCATCCCTAGCTGAATAGTGACTTTGTAGGCATCCAAGCATTGTGTTTAGCAAACGAAGGGGCACATCGAGATTCATCAAAAGATTGTGGGTCAACAATTTGGACAGGATATGGGTCATACCAATATCTTCGCCGGAGTCACGCACAGTAGAGAATAGGTAAGAATACATGAGCTAGTACAATGTAGTACTTGCAAGGAGAGGGACGAGGGTTCAACCACATAGCAACACATGGAGTACCAGTAATTGCGAGCTGGATTACAGCAAATGAAGCTGCTGTGAAACAACTATCTTTAGGAGACCAGGAGCTAATATGAATCGTCTATAAGCCATAAAAAAGGCATTCAAATTTGCAATGCGAGATGTAAAGACAATGTTTAAAAACAAGAACCTGAGGTCCTTGGAATACTTTTAACAAAATGGGTCAAATGTCAAAAAAACCAACAAACCATTTGGCCATAATTAACTCTGAGAATGAAAAGAATCAACATTGTATAGCTTAAGCCTCTTATAAGCAGCAAATACAATGACGCCCTCTCTTTCTTTCCCTCCCCACATCCCCCATCNNNNCCCCCCCCCTCTCTCTCTCTCTCTCTCTCTCTCTCTCTCTCTCTCTCTCTCTCTCTCTCTCTCTCTCTCTCTCTCTCTCTCATATATCTCAACTCGACTACATTACGAGAAGCAAAATGTAATTGAAAATTTGGTCTTGTTTGGTTAGTAGTAATTCGTATCAGTGTTGATTCGCAGTGGTTTTCATACCAGAGATTGCAGTATTTCGGCAATACCGTGAGCACTGGTTAATAAAAATAACTAAAATACAGAATATCATAGAGCAAACTTAAGTCACAAGAATCAATTCTTGCGACTATAATAAAAAAGCCTTACTTGTTCACATATAAAATGTTACCTGCATGTGTTTCAAAAGCTCCCCTCTCCTGTTAAAAACAAAATCACTTTGTAACAAATGTGAAGGCTGCACAGCTTTTCCAATCAAATCAACAGTTCTGGTAAGATTCTGTTTTACTTGTGCATCTTTTGATCCTGACAGGTAAGGGCCAATGACACGGAGAATATTCGTTTCCAGTCTTGAAACCACCAGCCTAAAAAAGCCGATTATTTCGAATAGCACGGCTATATAAACTGGCAAAAACAAAACCAACACCAAAAAAATATTTTGAAAAAATATATAACGAAATGTGGCAGAACGTACAAAAAAAGAGAGAAAGATACACAATGAGGCATTTTGAATCGACTCCAGCTGGCGTTTTACGGCTTGCGTATTGAGTTTTCTTTTGTTTTGTCCAATAAGAACAGTTAAGCAAACTGGTATGCAAGTATGTATGCATGTATGTACGTACGTATGTATGTACGTACGTATGTATGTATGCACGTATGTATGTATGTACGAATGTATGATGTATGAATGTATGAATGTATGCATGTATGTATGTATGTTTGTATGTTTGTTTGTATGTATGTTTGTATGTATACATGTAGTGAAGAACCTATTATGACCTTTTTTAGGATCTGCGTAATGCTGTCAGTTTTGTTCCAGTTGATGAGAAACTTGGAATGTTCTTGGTTCATGGCATTGGCAAAATGAATTCAAATGCCTTGAAGATACTTCAGCTCTGTTCCGAGTTCAATTTAACACAGGCAATACACTTTTTCACCATAACGTTAGGCACAAGGCTACTTGGACTCAAACGAGATCAAAACATGGTCATATGATCGACGTTATCATCACCAGGAGGTGTAACTGTCGTGATGTGTGAAATGTACGCTTGACGAGTAGTGTGGAATGTGAAACTGATCACAAAATGGTTCGCGGGAAGTTTTTGCTTTACCCTCACAATGGTGTTCGTTTCTGTTTCTTGAATGTATGAAAAAAGTCCATTACTGTTTTTGTTCCTTGCAAGATGCTAACGTATGAAAATTATTCTACCTTCATACAGGCTTTTTATTTGTTTTAATCATCTTCCTCCTATCATGCTACACATATACAGACTGTCTACATCACTGTTGGGGAAAAAATTATTTATGGTGAAAGACTTCCAAGTCTCTATATCAAACTGTTCTATTTCTTGAATGGTCCAGTTACTTACATTCATGGTTGGTCTAAGAATGGGTATTGAAAACGGGTATAATGAGCTTGTATATGCATGAGAGGAGAATAATGTTGGTCGTAGTTCGGGTTCAAAGAAAAATTAAAAGTCGTGAACTAAATTTCACATTTGTCAGTGAGTTGAAGATCAAGTGATCATTTTTCAAAACTGCAAAGGTTCAATAATCGCAAGTCATATAAGGCCAGTTTTACGTATCGAACTACTTATGGATGAAAAGCAATAAAAATTGTTGACGGTGAAAGAAAAAAAAAATGGTATGAAATTACACGGATCAAACCTGTTGGCATTAGCTTTTACGCAATTCAGAATGCACGTTCAAGTACAACCAGTCTAGAAAACTCTACATTTCCAACAGTTTCCGATATAAAACCAAAGCACAAAGACCCTTGGGAATATTAGAAATTTTCACACGAGGTCAAGAAGACAACAATGGCATCTTGTAACCCATTGGGTTATGAATTAATGAAGCAAAAACGGAGTAAACATGAAACAAATCTAGAACAAAAGAAAATGTTATCATTATCAAAGTAATGAAGTAAAAATGAAGGAAATATAAACTTATGAGTATAAATAAATAGATAATACACCTGAATGTCATACCCTGGCGGTCCATAAAACACAACATAGCCATAGCAAAGCATGACGGTACTTTTAATCCTCTCCACGTCTCCCTCTGATTTATCCTTAGGGAAAAACAAATGTGATAGTCAAACTTGGAGTACAAAAAGTAAAAATTTTGAGATTGGTGGTGATAAAACAAAAAAAACCTCACAACTCTTTGTCATATTTACTGCATTATTACTTGACAAGTAAAGGCACAATCTCTGGTTCGACGTACGTACAATCCACTCGTTAATCTTTCAAATCACAGATATTTTCTTCTCCGTGTAGTCTGATTCTAAGATCGCCAAAGAGTTAGTTTTGACTCCAAGTATAGTTGTCAAAAGTGTCTTACCTTTCCACTGATGTCACGTTAAAAAGGAACAAAAACAATACTGTTTACAACAAACAATATTTCTTATCACAAAATTTTTACAAGTAGTGCGAGTTTTACTTGGTATAAACAGAAAAGAAATCGTCCCAAGTGAGATTCAAACGTAAGGTAACACATTAGCGTGAGTTGACATCTAACTTAAGTCTATTTTCTTGCCAGTACCAACTTTTATAATCTTTAGGTCGTAAGTCTTCATACAAAAATAGAAAATGTCTTTTACAAATAGTTTCGGAACTGAAAGATTGCAGTGAGCCACTCTTATACCAAAATACGGCACTTCTATCGTACTTTCATAAAAACTAAAAACAGCTATTAATACTCTTGAGTTATTATTTATGTGATACGTTTAGAAAACTACCTGTTTACAAGGCTACTGAAAAAGGAATGAGGAATTTTTAAAGGCCTTAAATGATTTATTGCAAAGTGATTTTAATAGTTATTTCAAGATGTGCATATAAATAAAGTGGGTTTTTAGGGGTTTTTTCCCTCTCAGATTTATAGACTTTATTTTTCATTTTTTGAACAGGTCTCGTAGGGAGGACAGTATTTAAAATTTACTGATTACGATTTACCTGTATAAAAATTATGAAATAAATAATAATAATAATAATAATAATAATAATAATAATAATTGACCAGGAAACTTTTATCAGAGAATTAGACCCAGAGGAAATGAATAAATACTTAGGAGTCAATGAAAGTAACGGTATTAACCATGCTGCTATGAAGGAGAAGATTCGGAAAGAGTACTATAGAAGAGTGAGGTTAGTACTAAAAACAGAATTAAATTCCAAGAACAGGATTGAAGCTAT
>RDPX01000030.1:2937909-2948055 GCA_003991215.1 Morbakka virulenta
GATGCCATCATTATAGATGTTGCTGTACCTGGTGATTGTAGGGCACATGAAAAAGAGAATGAAAAGGTCGAAAAGTATCAAGATTTAAAAATGGAGCTGAAACGTCTTTGGTCGTTAAGAAAAGTGAAAGTGGTACCAGTAGTTGTTGGTGCCTTAGGCTGTGTGAGCAAAAGATTTAATAGCTGGATGGAAATGTTAGGTCTTGAAGTAAATGTTGGAATTGTGCAAAAAACAGCCTTATTGGGATCTGCGAGGATAATTAGAAAAGTAATGGACATTTGAAAGAACCCTCTTGGCCCTTGGCCACTAGTTGTGGCTCGCTCAAGAGGAAAATACTCGGCAATACGAACAGCCTGTGCGAAAGCTTTAAAACAGATAATAATAATAATCTGTGCAGAATGTGTGGGCAAAAGGACGAGACAGTGTCGCATATCATCAGCGAATGCAGCGCATATGTACAGTCAGTATACAAAGGGAGACATGACCGCGTTGCAGGAGCTGTACACTGGAGTATCATGAAAGTGCATGGGCTACCACATTCAGACAGATGGTATGAACACAGAGCAGAAAGTGTGGTGGAGGATGAAAATGTTAAAATCTTGTGGGACTTCAATGTCCATGTTGATAGATTTGTTGAAGCGAGGAGACCAGATAAAAAAATTGGCTGGTTGAACTGGTACAACTTTGCTATAAAAAGGAGCTGCTTAAAACATAACAAATGCTTCTAGTTAATAATTAAAATTAGAAAAAAAAGATGTAAAAAAAAAGAAAAGAATGATGAATGTACCGTGCATTCCATCTAACAATGCAAACATTAGGTCAGCAAAAAAGCACGGTGCATGTAAATAAGCTGAGCAAAAACATAGGGGCTTGATCATCTCATGAGTTGTAAGCTTTTTAAAAGCTTACAACTCATGACATGATAAAGCTTCTATATCTATGGTTTCCATTGAGTTCATAAAGTCAAAAAATTTCAAGCTGAGAAATATTCTTCTTCTTCTCCTTTATAGCTGTTGATACCGCATTGCAGGGTCAGCCGCCCGGGTCTTTCGTCTCAAGATCTCTCTTTCTAGGGCCGCTTCCTGAGGCACGCCAAAATAGCTTATATCCTCAAGTTGAGCTATGTCAATGCAAAATGATATAAATACCTGTTTAATGAAAAGTATGACACAAACTTTACCCCGTGTGGCTTTTTTCTACTTTCGATACAGAGCGAACAAAAAAACTTATATATGTGTATGTGTATATGTGTGTGCGTGTGCGCGCGTGTGGATGCACGCGCGTGTGTAACGCTGCTAACTGTAACAATATGACTGTTGCTAACCTTTAGTAGCCCCATAAAGCCGGTTGATTTCCTAACCATTTGTGTTTTGGTAATTTCCTCTAGTTTTACAAGGCACTGATCAATATGAGATGCGGCACAAAAGCCAACTCCTACCGCACATCCTTCTCTTTCGATTTGGCTACAATGATCCACGGAGCTGAAAATCAAGTTTAGATGTTCTCTTATAAAGTCGGTGGTTCCAATGCGTCGTAACACGACACCAAGGCATTTGAAGAGGAAATTCTGTAAACGTATAAAAAAAAAACAACCAAATACATTATTAGTTTTGTATCAGTTATACGTAAATCCTAGCCTATAAAAAGCAAAAGAATTATCACACGATAGTCTAGTGTCATCGAATGACTGCGTTCCCTAACCGTGCCTCACCCGGGGGTAAGGAAGGCAAAAGCAGTGCAAGAGCAGAGGCTCCTGCTATATCGAGGTAAGTCTTTTTTTCGCATCTTCCTTCTCTTTCCTTTTTTAATGTCTTCTTTGCCATTATCCTTGGCTCTGATTGTGCCATAAAAAAGACTTTTTTGTCGTATACTTTCTGACGCCAACCAGTTGTCTTTTGTTGAGTAAAAAGCATCTTACGCTCAAATAATGAAACCCAAGATCTCTTAGCCAGAAGTGACAATCACAAATCACCAACTGATAGCTCTTCAACATCTGTTATCTTATGGAGTCCAAAAAACAAAGCCGGGGAAAAAACTCCACGCAAAGAACAAAGAATTGCGAATATCACATGACAGCAAAATATGAGAAACGTTATAATCGTCTTTGAATCACCAAAGTAAGTCAAACTCCATCAGTCCAACTCCCGTGGTAAAAAAATACAATAAAACGATTAGCTTAGCATTCCACTTTCGTTGCCTTTCCTTGATTACCAAAAATATTTATATAACTACTCCATAAATGAAAGATTGGAGGCTGATACTTAAGAGCGAGGCTTATATCGACGTCGCTCCGAGATTCAAATAAAAAAAATCAAGCTCTGTGGGACAGCAATTGTGGAGTCCTAATATTTCCCGTCATGGTCATACTATTCCCAGGATACCATTCCTTTCCTTCCTCTTATTGGACTTCATAAACGCAGGTAAGATAAAACGAAGATAAATCACAGTATTATGTAGTATAAACACTATTGCTACATCTTTAGCCTCAAAAGCACTTTGAATTTCCTTGTTAAAGTAACAACTCTCTTGTCTGCATTCCTTCCAGTTCTAGCTGTGTCCAACTGCTCTCACAGATTTTAGGCAGTAATAGATTATAATCTCTCGTTTGTACGGATGGTTAAGAAACCTTACTCAATTTTACACGCTATCTCGATGTTCCGGGTATCAAACTGGTTGACTTTCTGGAAACGTCTGGGAGAAAACAATATTATTGTTTCGATGCTGAAGAGATGACTTCGACACCTTGTTATTTAATAGCACATTATTAACTACAAACATCGCATATTATTATGTGTAGAACAATCCACTTTTGGTATACCCACTATCAATTTACTAATTCATCAGATCTTAAAAAACGGGCCGACTCCTTTGAGCGACAAGTACTTTATTCCTTGTCTTTCAGGTTATTCTAAATAATATATAAAGTCATTTTCAAGAATAATTCACTCATATATTCACCCTAAATCCAGAAAATGTAAGAAAATTTATAGTATTCGCATCAAAATAAGGTATTGCGCTGACGTATACGACACTTGTCATTTACACATACACATACATCACGTGTCTATTGTTATCAAGGAAAAAAAATTGGTTAATTTCACTTTATTAACTATACTTGCACACGACGTATTGCAAAGGTTTCTAAAGTCATTTTCTATTCTCTTCTTACAGACTATTTTAAGGCACAAATACCCTCAATACGACAAAAATTCTGAATAAAAATAGCAGCTTACTTGTAATACAAGCCGGGTATATGGGCATATGAGAAAATAACTCAAAAACATATATACCAAGCGCGAAAAAAGCCCAGGTCATTGGCAACACAAGTAATCATTGATGTTCCCACTACGAATTAATAAGGAGGGGCGGGTGGCTGCATGTCCACAATGTTACTGGTTTACTGAAGAAAAAATATAACGTTTATGGTCATCAAAAGACAGAATATCAATATCCAAATACACAAAACACATTAAGTAAATCACTGTCACGTTAAACCCTTTTCATCAAGACCTGACTATACCGTCATTAACACGCGACCGTTCATGTACATAAAAAACAAAACCTTTTTGGAATAAATCCCACTGTATGCAGGGTCATCTTTAAAAACATTGCGCTTTAATCTGATTAAATAATCCCTTCATAAGCATAAAACATTTGTTTGTGCGGACTCTTATCAGTAACGAACTCAATACTTCGAAAAAGAACGGTCTCATAAAGTTCTTGGGTGCCTAAAATTTGTGGCTCAAAAGCGCAGTAGAGGTAGTTTCACATCGGAACACATTCATGAAAGCAAAACATGAACAAAAGCAACATATGGCTGAAGCCCTTAACTACACCAATACCTTACAAGTTAACAACATAAGATGATTCACAAAGGGATTCGCAAATAGCATGCAAAAAATATAAAATTAATACTCTTGCCTGAACTGATACTTTGTCGACAAAAACCGGCAGTTTATTATTTAAAGAAATGTCTCGTTGGTATATGAATCGGTATTTTTCATTATTTCTTTCTTTTTATGTATGGAGATTTTTCAATACCTTTTTTTAGATATGTATCAATATTTTTTATGTCTTTCTAAGTATAAATCGATATTTTTCAATATTTCTTTTATGGTTCGACAGTTTTGAACACTTCTTTCTATGGGTGATTCAATATTTTTAAATACCTCTTTCCATATATGAATCTATTTTCTCAGTTTTTTTCTTCATACACCAACTATAACTGCCATTTGTTAACAATAATTTTTTAATTAGTTATGAATCAAATACTTCATTCTACATATCGATAATTTTTAAAAATTTTTTTCCATATACGAATTTACAGTTTTCGATACTTCTTTCACTATATGCAACTATATTTTTCAATACCATTTTTAATTTGTTGATATATAACTTTAAATACGTCATTCAATATAATAAATATTATTTAATACTTCATTCTGTATATGAATTAATACTTTTCAATACTTGTTTCCATATTATCGTTTTTCTTTCTCTTTGCTCAGCTCAGTGGCTATTCGTACCTAGATTGTCACCCCCACTATTCTTTCGGTCATCATGTGACGCTGTCTCCAGTTAAACCAGATCTTCTCCTGGGATTCTTCCGGTATCCCTCTTTAAAGTATAGCATTCCAATACAAAAAGAATACCCTTATCTCCCAAGTTACATTAACTAAAATATCTGGGAAACAACATCTGGCGGTTTCTTTGCAATTTTACCACTGTGAGAAAAGTTGCGAATTTCTTTTCTACATTAACGCCTCTTACCTTTTCTTCTGGTAAATGCATATATAACGTTAGCTGATGTCCCATTTCTCTCCCCAAGAGAAGGTACCACTCCTCACTATGGATTTGACCAAGAGTTTTAGCTAGCAACTAAAAAAAGTGACAAAACAAATACTTTTAAAGGTGTAAAAATCAACGTCATGGTAGCAACTCAACGTTTAATATTTAAGTAATCAGGCACTGACCAAAACTCCCCCACTTCAATATGCTTAACGTTGGGTTCTTTCAGTAATCATCCAAACAACGACTCTCAAAATTAAAATGTACAAAAAAATTCCAATAGTTACTTCGGCAGTCACGGAAACCACCTTTGACAAAACGTAAAAATATAAAAATACATATTACGAACCATACAAGGACTAAATCCACGGAACAAGAGTTGACAGCAGACTAAAAACCACCCCAAATTATATGACAAGGGAAAGAATTTATAAGTTGAAGAACCCCACGATCTGGCTTTCCAGACTCTACATCTATTGAATGATTTATTACAATGAGCTACAACTGCAAAAAAAATGAAGATATAGAGAAAAACGAGTTACAGGGGAGTTGGTATCAGCAAAAAGCTCATTAGGTCACTGTTGAAGAGATCTAAGGCCCCGCCTCTGAACAAAATCAAATCCGTTTTGTCACGTCGTAAGAAAACATCCACTATCTTCCGCATTCTCTGATATCCTTAAGTTCAGACTCCAAATCTTTTACACGTTTGGCTTGTTACCGCTGAGGTGCCTTGTGCCCGATGCTGGTAAACAGGAACAAGTTACCAGGAAGATTATTGATGTAAAGAACGAAAAGATATATACCAATAACAGCATCTTAAGGAGGGCGTCCAAGAAGGAAACCTCCACGTGGTGAGGCCTGGATGCTGATTAGCTAGGTTATCCTGACTGGTAGGTAACGAATAGTCTTCATTTCAAGCTGTTCTTCCGTACTATGGAAGAAATCGACCTCATCGTTCATGTGATTTCGAATCTGGTTCGTCGTCGATTTGGAGGGTTTTTGTCTCCAGCAGCTTACACACACACACACACACACACACACACACACACACACACACACACACACACACCACCCACACACACCCCTCACACCAACANACACACACACACACACACACACACACACACACACACACACACACACACACACACACACACACACACACACACACACACACACACACACACACACACACAGAGAGAGAGAATCATAAGGAATACCAGCGTTTACGAAATACTGATCAGATGTAGGTCCACTCAGTGTGACATGAATCTTACGATATTTGAGAAAGAACTGAATAATATCAAAGGCTCTTTTACAAATACCATAACCAAAAAGGTTTCCAAGGAAGTCAGAATGAGCTACCTGTTTAAATACTTTGGAAATATCTAATATATATTTTCAAGAACAAGGAAACAAATTTTAATTATGCACAAGGGACTCCATCGCAGGTGCAATTCCGACTGGTTATACATACCCAGGAAAGAAGGTGGAAGACGGGTCATAGACTCGTGAGCATTGAAGATACTATCAATCTCGCCAAAACTGAACTAAAATTACGTCGAAGTCAGCAAGGGAAACCGTTAGTTGCAGCTAGATAAGATACTGCGAGTTAGAACCCTGAAACAGCGGATGCCCTTAAGAAGAGACACCAACAAGAAAGGAAAACCAACTAAATATAGGATGTGTAATATAGTAAAAGAGAAATTCAATCACCTTTTAAGTGAACGTTGTATTGAGGGATGCCTAGAAGTAGCACCTTACATGACTCACCAGCTGTATCCTAGTATTAAAGGACTGGTGAGCACGCCTGGTCCTCACACGTCCTCTGAATTCTTCATGTGTGGCTCCAAGTGCCATACCCCGGTAAACCGCTTTAACTGGCGGACTACACCCATGAAGTTACCTGCTACCTTGCAGGTTTAGTCAGTGGAAAGACAAAGGGTAGGATCACCGCTTATAACTGTGGTTGGTGTTAGGAAGCGCATCCAGCTGTAAAAAACTGCTCCAAATAAAACCATGATAGTCAGCAAAAAGTTATATAATGAAAACGGGTCTAATGGCACAAGCACTACCGGTGTCGTAAAGGGTAGGGCAACAAGTGGGCTGGCCAGATCCTTATCATGCGAAATCCCACAATAGTCTTTTAGATTTGCAGCTCTTAATATCGACACCATGTCAGGGAGAGCAGAAGTAGTCGAAATAGCATCAAGAAGAACGATTGCTGCCTGCAAGAGACCAGATGGAGAGGTGGCTCTGCTCGTATTATTTAAGGCAAGGACTAAAAATACAAGTTCTTCAATAAGCATGGCACAGCGGGTTTGGAATTCTTCTAGCACAGAAGTGGGTGGAAAAGGTGTTCGAGGTACAACAGGTATCGGATAGCATCCTCTTAATCAAACTGCTATTAGGTAGCTCCATTCAAACGTTTTTGTCCATCTATGCCCCACAAATCGGCCTCAGTGATGCAGAACAAGATGCCTTCTATGAAGAATTAAGAGAAGTTATCTCCAAAGTGCCAGGCAGAGATCTTCTTGTCCCATGTGGAGATTGGAATAGACACACAGGTAAGGCTGCTAATGGTTATTTAGATGTACATGGTGGCTATGGGTTTGGAAACCGGAATACTGAGGGTGAGAGAATACTGGAGTTTGCGATCTCGATTAAGTTATTGGCAGCTCCTGATTTTTAAAGAAAGATGGCTACCTAATATCATATGTCTCTGGTGGTGCTAAAACACAGGAAGACAACATTTTACTGAAAAAGAGAGATTTCAAGCTGTTACAAAATATCAAGATTATTCCAGGAGAAGAATGTTTGCCCCAGCATAGGCTGCTGGTATGCGATTTCCAGGTCACTAAAGGACCTGACGCACACCGTAAATTCCGACCTAAGCTTAGAATCTGGAAAATGAAGGATCAGCAGGTTCAAAAGAAATTCCAGGATACTTTCGTTGAGGTCACAAGTAATTATAAGGCAGCTGCTGTGGAGGATTGTTGGCGTCAACTCAAAGATGGTTTCCCAAGTAGTGCTACTAATGTTTGCGGCCATACGAAAAAACTTCAATGGTGGAAAGACACCTGGTGGTGGGACGAGGTCACTGCAATACAGGTTACAATACTTTCCTTCTGATCATGTGGAAACTTCTGAGGAGCATTGTGGCAGATGAGATGCACCAATATCTAGATCGGGAAAAGATCCTACCTGTGGAACAAAAAGGGACGCACCCGTGGAAGTTGTGGAGCCAAAGATCAATTGCTGATTGACAGGACTGTTCTTAAGGGCTGTAAAAAAACATGGATAGATTTCCGTAAAGCATATAATCTGATTCCACATAGTTAGATCAATGAATATGTGGAAATCTTTGGGATAGCTGACAATGTAAGAAGTTTTGTGCAAAGACGTATGACAAAGTGGAAGCTGTTATTGACGTTAAACGGTGGAGAACTAGGGGAAGTTTGCGTAAAGAAAGGGTTTGCAAGGGCATTGTCTCTCACCACTTTAATTTGTACTGTGTATGGTCCCGTTATCATTGTTACTGCAAAAAGTAAATGCGACCTACGTGTGGGGAAAGAAATATTCCGTGAACCATTTATTGTTCATTGAAGACTTGACGTTGTACGGAATGAATGGCCAGAAGATCAGTACCCTTGTGAGAACGGTGAATGTGTTTAGCACTGACATTGATATGGAATTTGGAATAAAAAAGTGCGGTATTCTCACATTAAAAAGAGGAAAGATTGTGAAAAATGCAGTTGTTGGGGTGGTGATGTTTGTTGTCGAAGAAGAAGGAAACAAATACTTGGGAATTGCTCAATTGGATAAGATCAAAGAAACGGAAATGACGTCAAACAACACAAGTGGATACAAGCGACGGCTAAGGTTGGTTCTCAAATCAAAACTGAATGGAAGAAACAAAATATCGGCAGTCAACACATGGGCAGTGGCAATTTTCAGATATGGAGCAGGAACCATCCAATGGAAAGAAAACGAACCTAAAGATTTAGACAGAAAGACAAGGAAGGCATTGACGATGTACGGAGCTTTACACTCAAAGAACGATGTTGATTGGCTACACAAAAAACGAAAATAGGGTGGAAGAGGTCTAACTAGCATAGATAGTTATGTAAGAAAAGAAGAGAACAGTCTTACGTTTTATGTGTCCAGGCCGGAAGAAAGATTTATCAGAGGTGTACCGATGCTAGAAGAAATGGAACGCAGAAATTTCATAGGCAACGCAGAGTTCAAAGGAATGAGAAGACAAGAACTGAAGGAGAGGTGGAGTGGAAAGCAGCTTCACGGCCAGTTCATCAGGGAACTTCCGGAGGCAGTTGGCAAGGAAAAAACATGACAATGCTTGCCGAAATCTGATTTAAAGTTTGGGACAGACGCTCTAATTTATGCTGCACAGGAGTAACCAATAAGGAAAAACTATGTTAAGTATCACATTGATAAAACGGCTAATAGCCGGCCCCTGTGTCGATTGTGAGGTAAGAAAGGTGAGGATGTGCAGCACATTCTTAGTGGTTGTGATAAACTGGCTAAAAAAGAATACAAAAAGTCCCATGACAATGTTGCAAAAAAAGTTCATTGAGGCTTCTGTAAGAGAAATAGGTTGATATATAGCGAAAAGTGGTTCGAACATATTCCTGAGAGAGTGGCGGAGAATGACGATATGTAGCTGTAGTGGGACTTCAATGTTCATTGTGATAATGTGATTGAGTCAAGAATACCTGACTTGATTCTTGGTTTCAAGAAAGAGCAGAAGGCGACGGCAATTGACATTGCTGTGAAGCCTGATGTAAATGTGGAGGAAAAAGAAAAGAATTAGATGGCAAAGTAACAAGATTTGAAAAGAGAGGTCAAAAGATTGCAGAAACTAAAAAATGGGGAGATAGGGCCTGTTGTGATAGGGGTCTTCGGGTGCGTGAGCAAGGGATTTGAAAAGTGGCTTTAAAAACTTGAGATATAGTATCAAGTTGGTGTTATGCAGAAGACTGCCTTGTTGAGAACTGCGAGAATTTTATGGCAAGTTTTGTACATGTGGAGCTAATCTGTCAGCCAATGGTCATTTGTAATGACAAGCCTGGTCGTAAATTGACGGCAATTAGAACAGCCTGACACAAATGTGACATAAGATGATGATGGTGATGATGATGATGATGATGATGATAATGATGATGATGATGATGATGATGATGATGATAATAATAATAATAATAAACAAAGTTCATGTCCAGCATGACAGCCCGCACAGGGAGATGGTATTCACCTGCCGGACGAGAAAACTTAACCCCGGCTACCGACCAGTAGCTTTAGAGGTTAAGCACCTTCCTCAATATGTTGGTAGTTCCAATG
>RDPX01000030.1:2960038-2984550 GCA_003991215.1 Morbakka virulenta
TTCTCTCTCTCTCTCTTTATGTGTCTCGCTCTCTCTCTGTCTCTCTCTCTCTGTATGTCTCTCTCTCTCTCTCGCTCTCTCTCTCTCTCTCTCACACTCACACACACACACACACACACACACACACACACACACACACACACACACACACACACACACACACACCACATACACAATTACAACAATTATATGCATCTAAATCCTGGCTATCTTTCTCCCTTTCCTGTTATTTAATTTCTCTTTTAATGTTAGAGAGTTTTTAGACCCTATTACTGCTTTATTAGTACCTTTACCCACTATTTCATCTTCTACTGAATGAAGAGCAAGCAATCAGAGTGGATGACAATCTACCGCAGGCAATTAAAAAATCGATCATATGACGTTTCCTCTTTCAAAACTGTATTTTTTCGGAGAAACAATCTTTTAACACCTTTTTCCATCGTTTTCCCCCGAACTGCCTACAAATATCTGAAAATATCAAAGTGAACGGGAATAAAAAACAGATTCATTTTTGCTAGCATCGTCAATCAGAGTTGTCCACATCTAAATTAGCAATAACCCAATAATAATACCGAACAATAATAATCTGATGCTGTTAAATTGAAAAGAGAGCAAAAAAATCCACAACAAACAATAAGGGCTTACCAAAAGTCTCGAAATAATTGCTTGAGGCTTTGGAATATTCACTGGTCACAGTAAAAGAAAAAAAAAGATTAAAATACGAACAAAATGTTAAAAAATCCAAAAATTTTATAAAAATAAATAAATTATAAATTTTATAAAATACCCCTTCTTCAAGAAAAATATAATTTCAAAAAAGTCATTAAGTATAATATCAAGAAAAAAGGGGGATTGTATGGCGTTTGTGTAACAATTAAAAAATGGTACATGTTGTCACCGTTATAATATTACCATCGATCTTCATTTAACTCTAATAAAATCAAAAGAATCAAAGCGACATATCTCGCTGATATAATTATTCCGATAAGACAGCAAACTTACTTCTTTGACTGGGAAAATAAAAGAATTATTGACAAGTAAATCAACACAACAACAAGAAAAATAAAAGAAACAATCAATTCCTTGCAATGCAGCAATCACATCAACAGTATATCCTACACCCTTCCAGTAATATGGTTTCCGGCACTGAAGAACGACTCATGACATGATAAAGATCTTACATCTATAGCAAACTTACATTTTCACTAAAATATTACAAAACAGAAATGCTTGAGTGTTATGTTACAAACATATTTTTATGCTCAAATTAAATAAAAGGATCGTCTTCCCACTGACGAAGTATATACATAGAGCAAGACACAATGATTGTTACTAACAAAAATTTTTAGCAAGTTTTTAGTCTCTGAAATTTCGCACAGATATACCCTTGGAGGTGCTACACACTGAAAACCAGCAGACCCACTTGATGAGTGAGTTGCAAACCTTAAGGCGTGGGAGGAAGGAAAATAATGATATAAATGAGGCTGTGAGTGACCACAAAGAACACTAAGTTCCTCTTGTCTAGGTCTGGCTCCCATCTTCTTCATGTCTAAGGTGTCTTTTTTCAAATATGCCACAAAGGCGTTGGTGTCAATTCAATCATGTGTTCACAACCCAACCATCGGATGAATACAGTATAGTATAGAGGCGTCACTAGTCCATTTGTCACTGGCCCGCCATACATCTGCAAGAAAAGCTGTTACGACGCTACATTCAACGTGCTGCGTCGTGGATCAAAACGGTAACAGGCAAGGTGATCCTGGTCGGCAGAAAACGTGGCAGCCCAAGACAGACGTGGAATAAATGTACAGGAAACGACACTCACCTATGCAATCTCACTGATATCGATCCTACCGCCAAAAGTATTTGGACAAAAGGAGTAAGAAGAAGTCGACTGCAGCCCACCACAGGTGCGCTGCAGTCGACTAGTGTATAAGTAACAAAATTGGATGAATAGATGAGTGCGCAGAGAGACTATGGGTTTTCTGCTACCATTTCATACTTACTCTTTACTGAAATCATCAATTACCGAATCTTCTTATGATGAACTTCAATACCATCAACAATTTACCGAAAACAAAAATGCAATACAAATAAATTTTAAAAAAATCTTTAAACCACAAATCGCGCTTTCTCAACAGCATTATTTGTGTGTCACAAACCTTGCTCACTAAAGTTAATCTTATAGTCATCCGCGTCTGATTCTCTCTTTTTCGCAGACAGATAAGCTAAGCTTTTGCAAACCCCCATCATAGCGTCTGTGTAGTGTATTGGAATAAGACATTCCATTAAGAATGGCCACAAAACCTGTAATCAAGAAAGNCATCAACAATTTACCGAAAACAAAAATGCAATACAAATAAATTTTAAAAAAATCTTTAAACCACAAATCGCGCTTTCTCAACAGCATTATTTGTGTGTCACCAACCTTGCTCACTAAAGTTAATCTTATAGTCATCCGCGTCTGATTCTCTCTTTTTCGCAGACAGATAAGCTAAGCTTTTGCAAACCCCCATCATAGCGTCTGTGTAGTGTATTGGAATAAGACATTCCATTAAGAATGGCCACAAAACCTGTAATCAAGAAAGTGGAGATACAACACCAAAATCCTGCTTCACACATACAAATACAATATTGTAGTTCAATAAAAATTCTGTACAGTATAAGCTTCACTGTTTGGCAGCAGATAGCTACTTTCTTTTTCTGCCACAGTTTTGGGACTCCAAAATCGAACAAGCCATTAACGGTAAAAAAACGTCCATGGCAGAAAATAATTTTACAGCTCCATGTAGTTAGCTTACTTATAAAAAACAGTGCATTTTCTGGTGTACCTAATCACACCCTTTCTGGTGTAAAAATAGAATTTTTTACACCATGAAGGCTATTGTACCAAAACAATCACAGCAATGGGCAATGTTATTCAAGGGAACAAGGCAGAGTAACCTTGAACTACACTTTAATTTACTGATCGGGACGTATGGTTCAATGTACAGCGCATACACTTGTTCCTGAAATATTTAAGGTCAATCATTTAAAACTGACCGATCTAAATTTGGTAACTAAGAGAGTTTTTCCATATGAAATTAAAGGACAGAGTACGAAAATGATTTATTGGTAAGTGAAAAATATGTGCGCACCGGACTATTTCAAATCGATACTTGTGGCTTGTATGACTACATGCTCGATCACATAAGTTATCGGCACTACATTCTTGACCAGCTCGATTTACAAATAAAATGTCCAGTTGATAACTAGAAATAAAATTGTTTTCAGAAGTGATCAATGCTGTCCTGCAATAAATACAAATCCTCACAGATGAGGTGACTGTCGTTATCCCTCTGTCTTTTCAAAATTCATCAACTTTTCTCTACTCTTTGATAGATAAAATTGTTGCTTTTTGGAAATGCCTCCTAGAACTAAGGAACAGCATATTTTTGCCTTTAAGTGTCTTTACAACAAGGAAAACTCAATTTTCAGAGGAATTAAAAAAACAGATGAATTCCGCTTACAACTAACATCACCTCTTAATAAAACTAAGATTTCGTGTTTCAAAATACTTCTTGATTTTCCCGCTTTAAAATCCTTACCGTTCTTATCGTCGGTTGTCACGGCAGTCATGAATGGAGTGCGCAATTAAACACTGGTGCCAAGACCCCTTTACATGCATAACATTATTTTTGTGCCTAAGCCATAGTTGGCAGCAAGTTTAACGTCCTGTTTCCTCAACACTGGTGCAGATTTTTTATTAATAAATCAACAGTTTGCATGAAACCACATCACATTAACTGGCAGTGGTAATAATAAAAAAAACCACATCCACCTCATCGTTTTATATTCTACACACGTTTTATTTTTCATTTTTCATTTTCCCTTCTTTCGTTTATCACATTGGGGGTACCGTTTAAGTTGCTATCAAAAATCTAAATTTTAAAGATCAAAAGTTAAACTTGCTAGCTAAAAAGGGATCTCATCAAAATATTACTGACAATTTTAAATCTAACAACAACATTTACTAGGATACAAAACAAAACATACGCTTTCGACAATTTCCACAGTTGTCGTCATTAAATGCAGGATATTCTCACACATTGCTTTGACAGCAGATGGATTAACAACCTCATCTTCTGTTGTCTTTTTAACGACTTTCTGTAAAACACAAAAATTGGAATAACCTTAAAATAAACAATATATTAAAATATAAGTATTATATAATATAATATAAGCAGTCCTTTTATGCATGTATCCAGAAATTTAGATATTTCTTACGGTTATAATTAAATAGCCATAAGAAATCAAAACATTTTCCTGAATAAATGCAAATAAAACGGCAGGTATGGGGTGTGTGAAATACTTTAACATTAAAGTTCCTCAGAAAAACACAATGATGAACATAGCTAAGCAAGTGGTTATGGTGGAGGCAAGGTATGAATTGTTCTGGTTTTTTAAAGCCGGCATGGGCAGTAGATGAAGTCAGTAAACAATATAATTTTTGTCAACTCAGCTATTTTCAGCAAATGAGTTACACAACTATTAAAAATCTTTGCTCAAGAGGAAATAAAAATAACTTAATTGAATTGAAGTTACATTTCTAAAACCAAGTGTTCTTGTAAGCATTTTGCGCTTAAAGGCAATTAATTTATTGATATAATATCCTTTACAAATCATAATTTTTACACTAATCAGTCTAATATTTGAAAGGCATCTTTGATATTAAGCTAAGCAATTCGAGCGAAAACATTTTTCTACGACATCCAATAAACATTGCATTGAAATATATGTATTATAACTCTGATGTGCTTTTATGTTTGCTGTTAGTTGTTACTCTCTACCTTTACAACGAGAGTGATATGATCAGATCCGAACTGACCGCAGAAAGTGCTCTTTTTTCTCTTTTTTATTGTTCATTGAACCAAAACTTTTAATAATAAATGTTAATAAGTATGTGTGTGTATGTAGGTAGGTAGGTAGGTAGGTATGTATGTATGTATGTATGTATGTATGTATGTATGTATGTATGTATGTATGAATGTATGTATGTATGTATGTATGTTTGGATGTATGTATGTATGTTTGGATGTATGTATGTATGTTTGGATGCATGCAAGTTCGGGTGCATGTATGTTCGGATGCATGCATGGATGAATGGACCAATGGATGGTAGAATCCATGAAAGAATGAGTGCAATAGTTGTTGAAAACCCTAAAACGAAATGAATTTGACCATAACGATCACCATACATACTACCTTCCATGCCATGCAACAAGTGCCATGGCATCTTTCAGCAAATCTGCAAAAGGTCTTTGACACGTCACAGAAGGGATACTGGCCTGGCCATTCGACATGTAAAGAAAGGGCATGTCACGTGCACAGAGAAGTGATCATCCTGAAAGAGGATATCAGAGTGAAATATGGCAAATAACAGGCGTTCTTGATCAAAGACGTGACCAAGGATCAACAAAAAAATAATCCAGGTTCTTAGCAAAGACGTGGTCTGTGAAGGGGGATGGCGCTCTAACTTTACATCGCATGGTATCACAAAAGGCACAAAGACTATGTGATTTCTACATGTAAAGAAATCAATTATCAAGTACAGAATTTTCCTATATATGCAGAAAAAAGCATTAAACCCAAGCAAAGTGCTGGGAAAACAACCGTGGATTCTACGGCAACTTCAAAACACACACACGCACACACACATACATATATGTATATATATAGGTATATATATATGTATATATATATGTATATATATATATATATATATATATATATATATAGGATCCCACAATAACTTCTTAAGCTGTGCTTGCTCCGGCAACATGGCCTGAGAGTTATGTCTCATAAACTCTGTGCTGCACTGATGAACCCACAAAGGGCGAAACAGTACTGTATGTAGCTTGAGTATATATATATTTGTGTGGAGGTAGGTGGGTGCTTGTGTAAACTAGGAGCGAAAACAAGTCTGTAAATATATCACCACGTTCTTTTCTTATTCAAGTGCATGTACACAAACAACAAAGTGGTTACCTCATTTTCTCCAATGGCGCATTGCCTCACAATAAATTCTACCATTTTTTCACCCCCTTCAAGCTCTAAATAACCATGATGTGCCATTGCGATGATTACTTGTGCCAGAGATTTTCTGATCTGAAACATGCAAACAACAAAATTAATTGCAACAATAGAAGAGTATAATTATATTAAAGATAATAGAAGTTGTAACAATCATGTATTATAATAATAATAATAATAATAATAATAATAATAATAATAATAATAATAATAAATAATAATAATAATAATAATAATAATAAATCTCACCAACTCTTATTAACTTCACAAGGGAAAATATGGGCCTCTGGAAAACTACCATGAGGCCTAACTATAAAAGGGGTCAATCACAACAAGACCAATACATGTGAGAAGTGGTACCTTTCAGGGCGACTTATTATATCTATTCCTCTTCTGTTTATGCCTGGCTTCACTCAGTATCTTGTTGCATGAAACCGGAAATGGGTAAGAAATCCAAGGCGAAAAAATGACCACCCTTCTCTTCTACATGGACGATTAAATGACTTTAGCCAAGTATGATTACCAGCAAGATCAACTGTTTCAGACACTCGAAGTCTTTAGTAATGTCATCCATAGGCACGTTGGACAAGACAAAGGTGCGAAGGCCACAAATGGGGAAAACTGACATCGATATCTGACAAACAATTGGAAGCAGATACCATTATAAAGGAGCTCAACCAAGAAGTTACATAGAAGTACTTTGGTGTAAATAAAGGTGGTGGGATTGAACATGCAGCAATGAAAGAAAAAATTAGAAAAGAGGATTACAGGAGAGTTCGGGCTGCCATCAAAAGTGAATTAATGCTGCAAACACAATTCAAGCCATCAACACATTGGCAGTCCCAGTTGTCACATACATTTTCAACATTATCAACTGACAACTTACTGAGGTGATAAAAGTAGACACAAAGACTAGAGAAAACATTGACGTCAGAAAGAATGCATCACCTAAAGGCAAACGTTGGAAGAGTATACCCACGAAAGATTGGAGGAAGAGGACTCGCCCAAGTCAAAATGATATTAAAAATTATAACCGCGGGTCTGAATACTTATCAAGAGACAAAAGAAGCCGATCTGCTGGAACTGATCCGTGAACACGAAAGTAACAAGAAGCTGTACTCCATTTCAAAGCAAGTTGAGAAGTACACTAAAGAATTGTTCACCATAGGAAAACCAATGGAGGATGACGAGCCTGTCACGAGGTTTGCGAACAGAATCAAAGAGGAAACGAAGAAATGGGCTCAAAAGACGACGGGTAAAACATGGGAAGCAAAACCAATAATTAAGGGAAATGAAATCCTGAAGTAGATGGCCATTGCAAAAAACTATCTTGTGCCAAAAAAAACGTGCGAAAGCAGAGCAGAGGAAAAGTATCGGCCAATTAGGTGTCTACCACCACTACTGTGGAAACTTCTACAAAAATAGCCTCAAATTCTTTGTACGATTTTCTGGAAGTGAATAGCAAAATTATCTACAGAGCAAAACGGATGAGGACGAAAATGCAGGGGGGCAAAAGACCAATTGCTTATTGATAAAATGATAATGCGTGATTGCAAAAAGAGACATACCAATTTAGGAATGGCCTGGATAGACTACAAGAAGGCTTACGATATGATTCCACACTCATGGATATTGGAAACATTAAAAATAGTAAAGGCTGCGGATAGCATTATTGAGTTTCTAAAGAAATCGATGAAGAACTGGAATGGTAATTTAACTTCAGATAGTTTGTTTTTCGGTAATGTAAACATTAAACGATGTATTTTTCAAGGAAACAGCTTGTTTCTCCTACTTTTTGTCATATGCATGATTCTTTTAACTCAGACATTGCGAAAGGTTAAAGCAAAATACACCCTTAAATCCGAGGAAAGTGTGAATCACCTCCTATTTATGGCCGATCTGAAATTGTTTGGGAACAATGAGAGGGAAAGAGACAGTTTGGTCTCTACAGTCCAAATATTTAGTAATGACATTAAAATGGAATTTGGCATTTTAAAATGTCAACCGAGGCATAAATATGAAGCTCCCAAGAGCAAGCCATAAGAACGAATAGCATCAAGGATTTCATAGATAAATCTAGAGAGTCACTTTTTTGCAGCATGTGTGGTGAGTGTACTGTTTTGGCATGAAAAGAAAATCTAAAGCGCTACAATAGCGTTTGCAAATATACACACTGGAAACTATGTAAAACGTTTGGTCTAGAAGCGGGCACGAAATGGAATGAACACAAACCCCAGGAACTGATGGAGAATGGCTCATGTAAGATAATGTGGGATTTTGTAATACAATGTGACAGAGCAGTGACTACAAGAAAACCAGACATCGTTGTAATATATAATAAAAAAGAGACAAAAGTTATGGATGTCGCAATACCTGGAGATGTGAGGGTGCTAGAAAAAGAACAGGAAAAAGTTGATACGTACAGACCTCTAAAGATGAGATTGCTCGATTGTGGAAAATAAAGAAGATTCAAATTATCCTTATGATCGTGGGTTCGTTGGGAACTGTCTCAAAAAACTTTGAAAGCTACGTTAAATTTTCAAATTGGAATAATGATTAATGTAGGAAACGCAAAAACAACAACACTACTAGGTACAGTCCGAATCTTACGATTGGTCCTAGGGCATTAACGCTACAGTAAAGTAAAAATAACAACAAAGGAAAGATACTCACAAACGATAAACAAGTTACAGCGATCGTAAATGAAATGCAAAAGGCCGTACTATGGGGAAGCCAATCTTTTACAAGAAAAGCTTTATTTGGCCCGTTGATTACATGATGCGAAAGAGCTCACAAATTTTTGGAGCAAAAGTCAAGGGCAAAATGTATTTTAGTTGGTCGATTCCTCTAATAATAATAATAATAGAAAATCGCTGCATTATTATTGACATTACACCGTTTGCTGATGTACATGAAAACTGTTTGTTGGAGAAATAGGGAAAAGGGGTCATAACAGTATCTGAAAAAAGAAATGATAAATTGCAGAAGATATAGCAAGGTACAGATTTTATATTCAGCGGTGGGTTCTCTTGGCAGCGTGTCAAAGAACTGTGATAACAGGATGAATGAATTGATAACTAATGTGGACAAAAGATTGAGGCAGTTAGGAGTTTTCCGGATTCTTCTAAACGCCTTGGTGCAACATACTACTCAGCCTTGGTCATTTGTTAAGACTCACAGAATAACAAACAAATAAGTAAAAACAACAAATCCACCAAGCAGTACTCGAAGAAAAAAAACCGAACTGAAAGCATATACCTTTTTACGTATTGTCAGTTATCAGACTTGTAATGAGAAAAGAGACAGGAAACAGTGAGGTATACAAGACATGGAAATGAGAGAAACTGCAGTTCCAAATGAAAAAGGTTGTCAGTCAGGAGGATAAACAGGTGGAAAATTAGAAGTAACATTGAAGGGCAATTAAAAAATTGATCTTAACAATGGTATGGATCATTACCGTAGTTGTTGCTGCCCAATAAATGAGACCTGGGGATTCAAAAAACTGGATAAAAAAAGCTGCAATGAAACAGCAGGATAGAATTTTGGTCTAAAGCTGTATTCCTTGGCAGTCAAATAATTGTAAGGAAAGTCTCTGAGACCTTTGGTTGGTGGGTGCGGTGCCCCCGTACCCACAATAAGAAGGTTACAAAGATAAAAAAAAACAATGACATTTACTAAAATTCTTGAAATAATTTAGCAGAAAAGGCAAATATACCTTCAGACTTGTTTCTGGAAGAACAACAGTAAGACCAGCCAAAATAACTTCTTTCTTGTTTTCAAGACAACTACCTTGAAAAGAAAAGTCGCCAGTGTTACAACGAATTCTCGTTTGTTAGTAGCATGCGTTTACTTAAGACATCAAACGAACAAAGTACTTTTATTAATATTATTATTGACAATATTTACAGAGGCTATTTACATTTCAGTACTTTTATATACAATAACCTATATAAATACTGTTATCAACATGTGGCCTCTTTGAGTGTATGTGCATCGTTTAGTGTTCCTTTGAGCTTAAAATAAAAAAAGTTAAAAGATATTAAGACACCTATTAACTGATTGTTAACAGTTGCATTTTACAACATCTGTGATTAATACCGGACCACTGATTTCAATGGTATTACTTACCTCTATNTTACAAAGATAAAAAAAAGAACAATGACATTTACTAAAATTCTTGAAATAATTTAGCAGAAAAGGCAAATATACCTTCAGACTTGTTTCTGGAAGAACAACAGTAAGACCAGCCAAAATAACTTCTTTCTTGTTTTCAAGACAACTACCTTGAAAAGAAAAGTCGCCAGTGTTACAACGAATTCTCGTTTGTTAGTAGCATGCGTTTACTTAAGACATCAAACGAACAAAGTACTTTTATTAATATTATTTATTATTATTATTATTATTATTATTATTATTGACAATATTTACAGAGGCTATTTACATTTCAGTACTTTTATATACAATAACCTATATAAATACTGTTATCAACATGTGGCCTCTTTGAGTGTATGTGCATCGTTTAGTGTTCCTTTGAGCTTAAAATAAAAAGTTAAAAGATATTAAGACACCTATTAACTGATTGTTAACAGTTGCATTTTACAACATCTGTGATTAATACCGGACCACTGATTTCAATGGTATTACTTACCTCTATCAAGTCACATTTTCAGACGATCATCTCATTCTGGTTACAAATGGTATCTCCTGTGAATCTTATTCTTAATGCAGTGACACGAATTAAAGCTCTTTATTCTCTCTTTTTTAAAAAAAACACCAAAAAACCCCCAAATGTCATCTTATACTAAAAATTAATTAAAAGGCCACATCAATAATTTTTTGAGTTTTGAAATATCCTCACTAACCTTGAAATAGGCTTTCTTTAGTCCTAAAAATGTTTTCAGACATTTTTGACAACGATTTCGAACATATTGACTCTTGTTTGCGATCGCACCAAATATAAACAAATTTAAAGTACTTTCATGGAACTTTATTCCTGCTTTAATGACATGCAAAACAATATACTGTATCTGAAAATGAAATAAAGCTAAGTTCTATTAACATTGATAAGTTAAAAAAGCTCTTGTGTGTATGCCTTTAGGCTACGAACTTCAGCAACAAAATTTTACTCAATTAGCAAGTCAGTCCTGTTTTATTCTTTTTTCTTGATAAGCCATTGGTTGGCGTCAGGAAGGGCATCCGGTCAGGAAATTCCTCACTGCCAAATCCAAGTCCCTGTGAAGGGCACCGTCTGAGCCCCACTTACTGGGCGAAAATGACGTTAAAAACAAAAAAAAATAATTTTTTTCTGTCCGTCAGTTTGAAATCCGGGTGAAAAAATTTACATGGCTGCTCAATCACACCCGTTAATTTTCTGACAATCTGCCAAGATGGCTTTTCAAATAGTACAATTTCATACTCATATTGAAATAACGTTTTCGTTACCTCGTTAGAGCTCCTTTACAAGATCTTCATAGTATTTTAGGCCTTTTGTTTGCCATCTAGTGCCCTATCAAAGTGCTTCTCTTCTGGCTGGGCGTAATAGAGGACAAAATTTTTCTCTCTTTTGACGAATTCTGTACGTTTATGGCTTGCAGATTTCAAAATAAAAAGGCGAAACAACTTCTACTCTCTAAGTAATAAGCCATAGATGAAAAATAAGACTTAATGTGAAACTTACCTGAAGAATTTATTAAGTGCTTAAGAACAGATAATGTTGCTACTTTTGACTTTTCATTTCCACTCTCCAGCTTTAATTGCAAAAATGTCACCACTCGGTCAGAAAATGCTCTGTCTGTTTCCAAGAGAAGAGGTAATAGATTTTTGTAAAAACAATAACGGTAACCCTATTAGCCTTAGTGCATTATGGGTACTGTACACTAAAACAATAAAAAGAACTGCACAGTTACTAGCAACAACAATACATTTTCTAAAAATATACTAAAGCTCTGGGGTCCCTACAAATTACGTAGAAATAGTTATATAATACTAGCAAGTTCACAACATTTTCTCTTGACAAAATTTAGTGGCAAGAGCACTGCTCTTCTGCATTCAAATGTAAAAAATACCATATAATTTCAAACGTAAAAAAAGAAACACTAGTGGTGCCAAGAGAACCATTCAACAAAGAAGTAATTCTCTCCCATAGCAATTATCTTATGGGGTACACCACCCGTTCCTTAGCAATAAAAACCTTAGAATAGCACATTACAAACTGGTTGACAAAAGAAGATGCGTTTTACTCATTTTCGCAGGGCCTCCAGGTGTATGTACCCTAATCTTGAAAGTTTTATTATTATTAATATTATTTGATATTTCAACAGGTGCATTATATCAGTTTACACAACTGTTTTTTGTGTAAGTCCTCTAATAGCTCAAACTGGATTTTAAAAAGGCATTGAAAGCCGACATTTACTTTTAATTGTTCTTTTATTTTAACTTCTGGGCACAGCGACTGTGCTAAGTAAAGCAGGAACTACAGGTGCGAGATGTGGAGCGAGGGCTATCCTCTAGAACTCCTTCTGATGTTGCGCTTAACTACGAGGAAAGGCTAATCGAATAAGTGCTCGGCAACCAATAACGGTACTACACTAATTGCGTATGTGTGAAGGGTAGGTTTACCAACAGCAGCGCATAGTGCAATCTACAGCCCAAATTAGCCCAAAGGCAGCAATAACTCCTACTACTTTTCATCTCAACCACTGATATACTCTAACTTCTAGAACATCCTAACCAAAATTCTTAAATGCATAGTACCATAAGCTTGGCGTTAATTCTTTGTGCACACAAGCAAAAATATGAGGCAATAATGGACATTTTCAGTTAAAAAAACGAAAAAGAAAAATGTTTCCTTTCTCACAAATCAATACTCAATTAAACTATAAATGAATGAATACAGTCACTAGACTGGGTTTTTATGCAGGTCAGCAAATACCCTACAACCATCTAAGGCAAAGAGTACTTTCAGGCAAAACACTGGTTCTTCTTGATGGAGGTACGGCTTCGGACAAAACACTCGTACTCTCCGTAACAGTAAGACTAAAGAAATTAACTCTTACTGTAATTCTCTATCAGTATATAAATCAGGGACGTCCCAACAAGGGGTACTTTTACAATCAGTTGCGTTATTTCGTTAATATCCTGTCTTCAAAATGTTTTCATAAAACTCTATTTTACCTTCAGCTGTCAACTTCGTTTTCTCGTACATAGTTATTTCCTTCTGTATTTCAGAGAAAATAATTCACTGGAAATGCGTTTCGTTTTTTTGTGGTCAATCTTCATAATGATGATTAACATGTATTATCCTTTATGTATTCGCAAATCTTTACAGGCATTTTGACGACCCAGCCAACAAATACCAAAACAATCGCCCAAGAAGTTAGCTTTTTATTCAAATTGCTGCATTACCAAAACAGAACCAAAAATACAAAATAAAAACAACATGTTTTACTGTATCCTGGCTCTGCATTCATCATAAAAAAAGTTAAAAACCATCTTCACACCTGCGCTTGTAAAAGTTTTCAGTTTTTCTTTAGAAAAACCCCAGAAATCACAAAGTTATCTCACAATGTCATTCCTGGAAGACCCAGCTTTTTTGCATCGCGCTTTAAAAAAATTTTAAGTTATTCTGATGATTACCTTATCAAGAGAATGCAACGACAGTGACATCGAATCTGGAAAAACCTTGTACCGTGATGCATCATCTAGATTTAACAAGATCCATCCAAAGTTCGTATTTGATAAAAGGTGCAATATTATATTACAATATCAGAATTATTTCGTTTCTTCAAACTATCGGGTTCAAGAGGCCGACCAGAGGCTATTACAAGAAAAAATTGCCGATTATTTAAAAATACAGTTTTACTTACTTAGAACTTGGAAGCACCTAAGAATTTCGTTGTGATTTTTTACCGTATGTATTGCTGCATAATCGGGTTCGACACACGCCTACAAGAAAAGCCAAGTACGTATTAAATTTCAGCTGATGATGACGTTGATGATGACGAACAGCAATGGACCAATAAAATGGAACACACAATGAAAAAACTGTAAACGTCGTTGTCTGTTGTTAGTGCAGTGACACAGCAACCAAGAGGTTCAATCCCACGAGCGGGCATACGTTCCTCTGAGTAACGTATGCCCATAGGTACTTTTCGCGCGTTTAAAACCGTTAAAAGCAAAACAAAAAAACCCACACAAAACAACGTAAACCGAAAAGCCAGCCCCAATTGACCTTAGTATATTACAGTAATTAAAATGAGGGTCACATCTAATTATTCGAAGTAAAAAAATTAAGGTTCGATTCTTCAAAGAATCTAATGGAAAGTGTGCTGCTATATGGTATTGAAATCAAGGGACTCACAACGGGCATGGAAATTCACAATTAGAGAATGTAAAAAATACTCTTAAGAATGAAAGCTAATATCTAATGGACCGAGCTTAAAACTGCTAAATACTTCTACCAAAATTTCTATCCAAAATTAGACGTGGAGATTCGAACCCAAAGTTTAATTAGTTCAAGTGACCAATACATTTTGACGTCATCTGAGTAAACTGTATAAAAATCAACCTTGTGGCGATACCAGCCTTTCAAGAAAACTCATCCTAAAGCGATTTCGAGTCGAATTGGATGTACATTCGAATCTGCTCATCCAAATTAAGATTGTAATCATATAGATCAGGTTGTTGTATAGGTAGGTACCACCCTAATGAGACGAAATTCCGATAGTCATTTTCACAAAGTTGGGTGTCCTAGCATTCGAAAAATGTGGATAACCGGGCATCTGCTGGGGTTTGGAGGGTAAAAACAGGGGGTTAAATGACTACAGGTCAAAGATGTTACCTCTGCGGCGGTCAAAAGGGATAGTTTTCTTTTTTGTGATCAATTATGACATTATTTGTTACTTAATACATACTATTTCGATTTCCATGAAGATTTTGGATCATTGGATATCAAATTGACTTCTGGGATCTTGTTTGACGACTCACATTGAAAAACTGCTTTATTTGAGATATGGAAGTTGGCGGTTGATGAAGATCCTTTTGTGGATTCATTTATAAGGTATGTTTTTCCTTATTACTTTTCTTATTATTATTATTTCACTTCCCCTCAACACATAAACGAGCGTAGTTTCATTTCTTGAAGTTCATCTCCAAGCATGTCCATAAAAATATTATTAGGACTTGTCTTTTATTTCTTTAGATGGCAGAATCTCAAGCAGAGCTAGAGTGTATTGTTCATTATGAATGCAAGGTTAGTAAGTATACTAAGGTCAAGCATACATCAGTTGCAACCATAGAGAGCATATTCGCAGCAAAACAACTACGTGAGCAAATCCTCACGAAAAACAAAGTCTTTCTGTCCTGAAGGAAATTGATTCAGACAAATATGGTAAACATTGGAAATCGTACTGCAAGAATTTTAATCTTTTCCTTTCAAGTCATACAACAGATCTGTCCCCACGTTCTTTATCATCTGATTCACGTCCGAAAAGACTAAATCGTTAAAGACCTACGGCGACATTTACCCTGAGGAATGTAATTTTTTTATAAGCAAAATCATGTTAAGAAAAAAAATACCACACTATTTTTCCAAAAAATTACAGGTGAGAAAGCAGCTAACAAAATGAAGGAAGCAACAGAAAAGGCAAATGAGTATCAAAGCTTGTTTTAAAAAATAAAGATATTGATCTCATACCAAAGGAATTAAAATGTTAAAAGGAATTCAGACTAAAGAAAAAGAAAACCTCTCACTTTCAGGGATAGACAAAGATGCACCATGGTACTCTCCTGGTGGTGATTTTAAAGCTGTTATTAAATGCATAGTGGGATGGATGTTGAAGGAGAATCAAGCTGTTTCCATTAAAGTCTTGGATAATAATTTTGGACTTAAAAACGAATATAAAAGATATAGACCGAAATTCAAATCAAAATGCTATTATTAATCGCGAAAAGGGGAAATATCTCTTCTGCAGAGGTAAAAACTATGACATGTAAAAATTTACCGCTATCTTAACCCCCCCCCCTACTAAAGACCTGCAGATCCCCGTTTACCGTCATTTTTTAAAATGTTGGGGCATGTAGCTATGTGAAAATGACTATTACAATTTCTCCGCTTTAAGGTGGTCCCTACCTCCATTATAACCTGGTATACAAATTTTTATGTGAGTAAAATAAGTTCAGCCGTCTATACCCACGGTGCTTATCGCAATCAAGTGACTATAAACTTTGCCCGAACGAGATCAGGGCTTCGAATAGAACTCATGAGCTGCAGGATAAATCTTTATAACCAAATTTAGTAATTAAAGCAGTTGTCAAAAGATATCTCCTTAGCCTAACTGAATGCATGAAATTAAATACATAACGAGCATGGATTAAATACACCAAGAGCATGGATTCAATGCATAAAGTACATTGATTAAATGCTTTAGGAGCATTGATAAAATGCAAAAAGAGCATCGATTAAATGGGTCAAGAGCATGAAATAAATGGATAAAGAGCATTTAAATGCTCTTCAAATGCAGCTTAAATACTCAAAGAGCATGGATTAAATCATAAAGAGCATGGATTAAATACATCCAAAGCACTGACCAAATGGATAAGGAGCTGCTAATAAAAACAAAGAATAGGAATTGGAAAAAAACGCTCGCTGTCAGTCAGTGACTGAGGCTCAAAAATCAATCATGGTGTGCGCGGAAACGAAGATTAGCAGTTATTGCCTTGCCACAGTACTGTGCAATTTTCTTGTACAGTACGGGCATTCTTAACAATTTGTTTAAATGTCTTATGTGGTGGAAAGTGAAAGAAAAGAAGAAAGAAGTAATGGAAGGGAGTACAGTGCTCAGCATTTAATTGCAGTAATCAGAACATCATAACATGTTTTACACTTTATCGTTAATGTAAANGCCACAGTACTGTGCAATTTTCTTTTACAGTACGGGCATTCTTAACAATTTGTTTAAATGTCTTATGTGGTGGAAAGTGAAAGAAAAGAAGAAAGAAGGAATGGAAGGGAGTACAGTGCTCAGCATTTAATTGCAGTAATCAGAACATCATAACATGTTTTACACTTAAACGTTAATGTAAAAATAGAAAAAAAAGTCAGTTTCTGAACAGGGTGTTAAAATCAAGTGATAAAACGTTAAACTTATCCTACGATAACATTTACTGCGTTACGTTTTTATTGGTTACATTCTTTTTGAATTAGGTTGTTGCCACGTCATCTGAGATTCGATGAAAAGCGACGATATGTTATTTTTTAACATCAATCCTTGCTTCATTGCCTCGATCGGAAAACGAGTTTAAGTAATGATTCATTGATTTACGATGTCAAATTTCTGCTTCAAAAACAACAAATAACCCGTTAACAGTGCCCCTTCTCCCTAATCCTTGTTCTTTTATTATTTGTTAACAATGACATACTTTAAGCACATCAATTTGTTCCGTGTGCTTAAGTTGCCCCAATGACTTACCTGACTATGCAATCCATTCAACAATTGATCAATCAAAGGAAGCAACATTTGAGAGCTGTCAGCGGTTGCAGCATCCAAAATCATACACAGACCCTACAAAATTAATAGCATTTATATCGTTAAGTAACGGCTCCATTTGTCACGAAACACATCAGGAAAAATTTCAGATCAACCGGTATCATAGCGACTAACACACTCTTTACCCATGCTCACCTGTCGGTCTGTCGGTCTGTCTGTCATCTCTGTCTGCCTGCCTATCCATCTGTCTCTGTCTGTCTTTCTCTCTCATTCTCTCTTTCTTTCTCTCTCTCAAAAATGGGCGAGGACAAGTACTACCCTCACATTTCAGTGAGAACTGACTGCGACACTCTTCAAATCCATTCTGCGGCTACCACCTGACTTCATAATTTCAAAAACATGAACAGAATCTCACTGAGAATAAGTTCAAAAATGAGAAGACAACTAAAGACTTATGGCGACTAATACTACTCATACATCAGACCCAACCACTTGGCTTAGGCGACGTTTAAGGAAGCAGAGATGTCAAAAACAACTATTCAATAATTTAGTATACGTTCAGGCAATTAAAAATCAGCCTGATATAAAATGGCCATTCCTGAAATGTCAGGGAAATACGGCTTTACCTTAATACCCATCTGTGAGCAAAATAACATGCTTTTTGATCTACAATTGAACTAGGCAAATTCTACATACGAAAGAATCACACAGAAAGGTTAAATTATTCTTTTAATTTAGCTGCTAAAAGTACATTCTTTTCTGTCGAAGGCTTTTTGTCGGCGACTGGACCATGGCACCAAAATGAGAACTGAAATCAAGTGGGTTTTTATCAATAAGGAAAGGAGAAGATCGGAGCAGCCCGAAAATTGCTGTGACTGGCTAGTGACAACAAAGGGGATTAGAAATCATATATATATATATATATATATATATATATATATATATATATATATATATTCATTTATTNTACATACGAAAGAATCACACAGAAAAGTTAAATTATTCTTTTAATTTAGCTGCTAAAAGTACATTCTTTTCTGTCGAAGGCTTTTTGTCGGCGACTGGACCATGGCACCAAAATGAGAACTGAAATCAAGTGGGTTTCTATCAATAAGGAAAGGAGAAGATCGGAGCAGCCCGAAAATTGCTGTGACTGGCTAGTGACAACAAAGGGGATTAGAAATCATATATATATATTCATTTATTAATCATTCATTTAGTGCTGTGATATGCTGTGATATCAACCTTAATTCAAAGGAGACGCGTCCAGTCTGCTGGACACTGTGCACGTTCCTCAGATGAACTTGTGTCGTCGTTCCTCTTGTGGAGCCACCCATCATCACTCAAGGGGTCTTGGAAGCTCAACTTTCCAGACATCATATGCAGGGGCACCGCCAACGCCAAGGAAGATCTTGTAACAGCTATGACCGATAGGGTATACTGGAAAGGTGCAGTGGATTCTATCTCGGCTGAGGCTGCAAGGTAATGATGATGAGTGCTGTGCTTTGTGTATTGAAGATTACCGCTTCCAACCAGTTTCTCCCTCTAGTATTTTTCAGAATGCCAACTCGGTTGACATTCTGGGAACTACTAAAGGGAAAAAAACTACTACAAACAACTGTTTTACATCTCACTTTCAGTGTTGGCTAGGCACTTTTGTCTTTCCTCCCTCTTTATTCTATCTTGCCAACATCATTTAAGCTGGCTTTACAACACGACCAGCAAACCCTATATATCTTGGTATTACTATTTGATACAGCTCTTTTTTGCAATTTATACCTTCCAGCATCTCCTGGCTACTGACCTTATCTGTCCTTAGAATGCATAAAATTCTTCTCAGGGGGCTTAGTTCTATGGCCTTTACTTTATTCTTATTTTCTTATTGATCGTTCAACTCAAATGAAAAAAAACACACTGACCATGCATGGTTTCAATATGCGGTATCAAACCCCTTATATACTTTAAAAAAAGTATTTTTTACCCTTTGCTATTCTGGCAGTGATTTCGTCAACTGAATTCCCACCTGATGTTGCCCACATACCAAGGTAGCTGAGATCCTAGATTTGTTGTATCTCTAGCTCATGTAAATTAAGTATGCGATTTGGTACTCCTGAAAGCTTGGAGATCACATGATTAACAGTTTTCTTTGTGTTCAGTGGCAACCCCCTTCTACACTTCTTCCCTAATTGATTGACGTTCTTCAACTTCGTCTCCTACCCTTCGAGTAGCTATTTTGTCCCCGTATAAATTCTTTATAAGTTAGACCTTCCCATCTATTTTAGCTTCTTGTAATATTTCTATTAAATCTTCGTGAAGAACTTTACCAAATGCCATTCGATGAGTAAAGACGGCGTTTCTTGTCCCTTTCACAAATCAAAACTGCATGTTTGATGCTTCTACTTCAAAGCAAGTTGTGGTATTTATCATAATGATGTTTTGTAATATTTTGGTGACTTGACCTGACTTCACGTCCTACACAACTTGCATTAAGTGGCGCCAATATTATTTGACAGAGCGATTAATTCTGACAAGTAAATGGACAACTTTTCAATATTGTAGGTTCTGTTGGTAAGTCTAGTAACCATCTCTAGACCTGGATCCTAAGTAGTTTCTATAACATCTTTTGTTATTCCGTATGGTCCTGTTGGCCTATCCATCCTTTTCTTTCTGGAAGTGTCCTTTTAGAATGAGTGTCCTGTCTATTTTCTTTTTCAGTAACGGCTTTTTCCTCTGTTGTCCCATTAATGCTCTTCGATGACTTATCCCCACTTTGTTAAGCTATATCCTTTCTTCTGTAGGAGGTTACCATCTTTAGCCTTTGGACACCCCAGGCATATTACCTTTTCTGTTTTTTCCTTTCACCTTCTGTTATGTCTTAACAGCCTTTTTTCTTCTATTGCTATGCACCTCAAATTTCACCATGCTTCCTGGGCTTCTTTTAATTTTCTTTTAACTTCTCGATCCAATTTTGTGTACTTTTCTTCATTCTGGGTTTTAGCTTATATTCGATTTTTCAGTAGGGCTTTTATGTCTTGATTCAAACATTCTGTTTGGCTATTTAACGAGCTTTTGGGGGTCACTTTAACCGCTAACTTGTCCAGCGGAACCCTTATGTCCTTTTATTCCTACTCTACCGTTTTTTCAAGTGCTTTATAGTTGATTTGGGGTTAAAGCTGTTATTTTCCGTTTTCCTACGACTATTTGCTTTTCTACAACTTTACTTGAACCGTTGCGGGTAGGAAATTGCGATCACTAACATTATCTGCGTCAGGTCAGCATTTACACAATTCTGACTACGCTTTGAAACTTTGCGTGATGGCGAAAAATCTATCTCCTTTTTCAGGCGGTACCTTGGACTTCTTCATGTGTTGAAAGCAGAAATGAAGGAAACTGAATAGGAATTGCCTCTAATGCTCTAAAGTAGAATGAGATCTAGCTTTCCTAATTACCATGATGTCTTTGATATTGAAACTATCACGAAATTCGCGGCTCAGTAATGGATTCTGTGTAATAGTCTGACGATATAGCAAATACTCTTGCTCGCTCTTCTTTTCTATACTCAAGTAATGCAGATTTTCGTCTCTTAATACTCTGTATTCTATCGTAAGCTCTAGTACGCATGATCAAGGTATTTGGCACCACATCGCCACTTAAACTCATAAACTACCATAGTTAAATTTGTGGCAGACAAAATGAATACAATTTAATTCCGCCATTCACCTTTTGCACCAAAAGTCGTTTCCTTGTCTTATCAACATCTCAGAAATGAAGTGGAATGTTGAACCCAATCATATTGTGATCATAAAGCATGTAAGTAAGGGTAGATTAATTAAATTGAGATGACTTAAGTAATGCAGAATCAACAAGTAGTCGCATCGTTAAACAGAGCTGATTAACTATGTTTCGATATGAAGTAATACTGACTGCTCACCTTTGTCATGTACAGTAAATAAAAATCAGTGAATTAGATTGCTTGACCAACCAATATTGCAAATATATCGCGATATTCTCAGGATGGAAGTTTCGTTTCCGTTGCATGTTAAAGCAAGTGTGAACTTTAATTCAGTTTTATGCCATCAAAAGCAAATATGTCGTTATCAATTGTTTTGCAATTGTCAACCAACAACGAATTTCAAAAAGATGCAGGATTTTCTCTGTCCTATCTTTGCGTTTTCCATCAGAAAAATACATTTGATTACTAACTTGCCAGTCTAGAATCTTGGCCGGAATAGCCTGACGTAATTGACCTTTACGAAACTTTTTTCTAATGGCTTTTCACTTCATTTTGGCTCCCCCACCTTTTGGGTGATCTTCCAGATGGTTCTTTGCTCAAAACAATTGCCCCTCGGTGTCTGATATACATAAATATCTTGTTCTGTATTATTCATGTGGTCAACTTGATTAAGTCGCTTTGGTCTACCTGAGTGTAAGTGTAAAAGATGGTCGTGATTTCATAAACAGTCTTTTTTTGTTCTGTACCATATATATTCTATTTTTCCTAGTTTTCTAGCGTTTCTGGTAAGCAGCCTTTTCGCATCGAATCAAAACATATTAAATTATGAAAGAGGTTAAAACCGATTAATATAATAATGGAGTCAAAACACATTAAATAAAAAAGTGGTATAAATATATCAAATTAATAGGTGTCAAAACATTAGGCATCCATTTGCTGCCTCAGAGAAAATAAGAGTAATCCATCCAAGTGCAATTATTTTTTTTTAAATGCGTATGGCTTCCCTTTTACATGCGTCATTATGACAAATTCCCTAATCTGAAAGTAGGTAATAATTTCCCATTTTTATACGACACCGGTGTTACGTACTTATAATATAAATATAAATAACCACTTTGGTAGTATAATGACGTGTGGAAGTAAAGAAGCATAGTAAAGGGGGCTTTTGATGTTTGTACGCAATTCAATAAAGACTACTGTAGTACATATAACATACGAAAATTAAAATCAAAATATTTTTGTACTCCTCTACATATACATCAAAATTATTTAAATCCCTTTGATACTTGCTTTATACCTTTCAGCACTCGGTAGACAAATTATATGGTAAGTAAAACTTCGTCCTTTGCTCACCTGCGTTATTACATAATGCTCGGTATGTTTTCGATAAAGTGTTGTTACACCATGAAGGAGACGTTGCAATTGTTCTTCTAGTTTATCTTTGGCCATTAAATGTGCCATAAATCCAAGAGCCTTAACAATGGCTAGTCGTTGCTATAGTGAAAAAAAAGAAAACACAGATATAAATATATAAGTCTTGTAATGACAAACTACATATTAGGGGGGATTGGCAGTTAAGCATCCTATGTCTCAAGCAGAGGAAGCAAAATGCGTAAACAAAGATCTCTCATGAAAACATTTTGTTTAGTAATGTAAAATAATCTTTAAAGTACTTTAATTTTTGCAAATCTAAACACCTTGGCAATGCATAAAAATTTTATGTTTCAACGTTTCCCCCCCGGCTTTTTGCCACTTCGATTATACGCCAAGGAAAATTTATTTTTAAATTTTCATCAAAGCATCCAATTATAACTAAGGAACTGGAATTGTATCAACATTCACAATCTAAATAAAAAAACTGTCCTTTCTTATTCTCCTTATTCCTCACTTTCGATTCCACAGGGATCAAAAAATTTACCACTGTTCATCAGTTGGTATCTAAATCTTTAATAACTAAGTCTGCTCTTCTCCGTTTTAATTTTCTTCCTACTCCGACTTAAAGAACCCATGTTATCACGATATTACCATCTAAAGCGGAAGAAATAATTTCAGATGCATAGTTAAAACACTTTTTACTGTTACACGTACCAAATTTGGGGGTACCTGCTAATCTATCTCTGCTAACATAATGCATATTGAATATATAGCCCAGTAATTTTGTAAAGGTATTTGGGGCAGAATACTTTGTCACAATAAGGAAGTAGAATGGTTTTAGAGGGCTAAGGTTAAACCTAGTAAAACTGATAAGAAGCAAAACATCACCGCCACGTAGGAACATTTGGAAAACAACTGAGAAAGATTCCCAACTGGAAAGCCCCTGCGTTGGATGGAATTCAAGGGCTTTAACTAAGGAAATTTATCAAGTCCACCAGTTCCTAGCAGATGAACTTACTATGTGCCTTCAGTCACCTCTTGCATCCACATGGATTGCATAAAATTGTACAATATTCATTCAGAAAGATTCTGCGAAAGCAATATTGTAGAAAATTACCTACCAATTGCATGACTGGACTTGATCAGAAAACTATTAAGTGGTATCATGGATGATAGCACCCTGACTCAAAATAACATCCAATGATTTTACAACTTTTGTGAATGTGTCACAACACCAATAATATTAATAATATTAATAACAACAACAAGAAGAATTTCAACAATCATAAGAACAGCCTAATCAACACAACATAAAAAATAAATTTTAATTAAAGTTCATATGAATCTACTGACCCTAGCTTCTTTCGTCTGTAACCAGACATTAAACATAATTTCATACGCTGAGAAAATCTCTCCATAGAAACGATCTTTGCTAATGTCTGGATAGGGTGCATTGTCTATGTTGGCACAGTAATCTAATATTGCCTCACTAAAGCAGCCAATGCCTACAAAAAACATGTCAGATATTATTTTACACAAAGCATGTTAACTATTAAAATACTATGGTTAGGTTGGTAGATAGATAGATAGATAGATAGATAGATAGATAGATAGATAAATAGATAGATAGATAGATAGATAGATAGATAGATAGATAGATAGATAGATAGATAGATCGATCATCATCATCATGGACGGAAGGCTCATGGTTGAGTCGCCGTGGCTTCTTTCGTTATGGCTCTCCACTTAACCCGGTCTTGTGCTGCCCTGTACGCCTGGATGACAGTTAGTCCAGATTCTTCTTTGATGTTGTCCATGTACCTTGTTCTTGGCCTGCCCTTTTTCCT
>RDPX01000030.1:3000007-3023115 GCA_003991215.1 Morbakka virulenta
GGAAACTTTCCTTTCTCCATTGGCTTTCCTAAATTGCGACCACTGACCATCACTTTTGTCCTTCCCATGTTCACTCTCAAGCCTTTATCTTCCAAACCCTTCTTCCAAGTTCCTAACTTAGCAAGTAGACCATCCAATGTCTCACTGGAGAGAACCAGGTCATCTGCATATAGCAATTCCTCTGGGCAACCCTTTCGAAACTCTCTTGACAGTGCTTCCAAAACACAAATAAAAAGCAGTGGACTTAGTACAGATCCCTGATGAACTCCAACTCCCACACCAAAACTCTTAGTGCAGGAACTGTTGACCCTTACCCGACTTTTAGCATTTCTGTACATTGCCTGAACAACCTTAATCAGCCATTCACTCACTCCTAGTTTCCGTAAAGCCCACCAAACAACTTCTCTTGGCACTCTGTCAAAGGCTTTTTGTAAATCCACAAAGGCAAAGTACAGCTTCTTGTTCTTCCCAAGGTACTTCTCTTGCATTTGTCTAAGGATAAAATGGCATCAATAGTTCCTCGTCCAGGCATAAAACCCCAAAGACCATGCTTGGTCTTATTCAAGCATGAAATACCAGTTTGAGGACTGGCGGGGTATAGTCTTTCTCTCACGGGCAGGTGAAGTGCTCTTCAGCCTTGGATGGCAATCACCTAGAGATGGTGTCTCGATAAAATACAGCTATTTATAAGGGTTTTCCCAATCTCAGCACTTACGAACAAAAATTGATGAGATTTCAATATCTGAAGATATAGTTGAAGAAAACAATGCCATGAAATACATATGGTATATCATTCCAAATATTACTATAGAATTACAATTTAGCAGTTGTGAAATTGTTTACAGCTTTCTCTTAACAACAGATTATACCAGCTAGAATGAGAGTCGAAACACAAATTTGATACTTCTATATAAAATACATCAGTACAATACCTTTTGATGTTTGGATAAGTACAAACTGCAGGCACTTAAGACCAACTCTGTTTGCTTTTTTCCTAGTTGATGAAGAGATGTTTCAATATCTTTTCTTACTTCAACTTTCTTGTCAAAAGCAGAATCAATTAAAGCAAGAACAAGATCTATGAGGGGAAAAAAAGAAATCCAAGTTATAATAAAATATATCTTATAGAGCCAGAATGCTGTCTATTATAATATAACATATATCACTTGAACATCAAAGCATTGAAACACTTAGAAGTTTCCTCTGTAACAGGATTATGTGTCAATAATGAACCTTTAACCATAACACTACACCTTACAACCTATAAATGGGTCAATCCACCCCTAGAGAATCTCTCCATTATGAATTCAGCTGTTCCAAACTTTGAACTTGAATTAAAGCAGAGTTAACTGACCATAATGGCAATTTCAATTAAAATATGAACACTATATCAAGACCTTTCTACTTATTTAGTAATGATTAACTAATGACAAAGGTTTATTGTCTTTCTTTTTTCTGGTTTGCTTTAACATTGTAGCTTTGTAACTTGTTTACATTCTTGTATAAACATGTGTTAGATATCATGAAATCTCAATTCTATATAATGGTCAAAGTGACAACCAAAACATTGAGAACATAAATATCTATCACATGAATAGCTTTATTATCTTATTATTCATTCAGATTCATGCTGCACTTTAATTAAAATGATTATATTTTTTCCAAATAACATACAATTAACTATTATTATTATTATTATTATTATTATTATTATTATCAATTAAAATTTTGAAAACTACTGATATCTCTCTGAAGGGGCAATAGAACACCAGCAGGACCTATACCTGGTCTTCATTGATTACCAGAAGGCCTTTGACAAGGTTAGGAACAACAATTTACTTGCTATGTTACAAGGCATCCAGATTTATGATAAAGTCCTTGGAACAATCAAAAACCTTTATGCCAGGCCAAAAGTGGCCTCTTGCCTCCCTGATAAGACTCTCACTGAATGGATCCCAATCCAGAGAGGTCTAAGACAAGGATATGGTATGTCACCAGAGTTTTTCAACCTCTATAGTGAAATCATCCCTAGAGATCTTGATGGCACAGTCTTCATCATCATGTCCAAGGAGGGAACCCATATTCTGACTCATGTTGCAACAGCCTCCATTAGTCACTGTGGTCTCAGGATCAACTGCATAAAAAACCAAAAACCCAAAGGTAATGGGCATCTTAAAACATAAGGCAGACCCCAAATTCAAACTTGAGATAGATTGTGAAACCATAGAACATGTGTCAGTCTTTAATTATCTTGAAACTTACATCACAGCCATTGGTGATAGTAAGAGAGAAATGAAACAAAGAATAGGCATGGCCAAAGATGCATTTAACAACTGGAGAACCATCTTTACCAATTAAAAAACTTTCACTGACCTTGAAACTCCACCTCCTCAAAACCTTTGTCTGGTCAGTCCTCTTGTATAAAACAGAGGCATGGATATTCAATGCAGAAATGCAAAGAAACATTAAAACCACAGAAATAGGGTTTAATTCCTATGCTGACAAAGTAAGAAAAACCAAAGACTACAGGCAACAAAGAGAATTGTTTAAAGTGATTGAGTTACATCAATTGAAATTTTTTGGCCATTACACCAGAAAACAGAAGCTAGAGAACCTTTGCCTCAGACACCAAATTGAAGGAAAGTGCACTCATATGAGACAAAGGAAAACATATCAGGGTCCACCATGGAAATAAGTTGCCTAGATATTTTTCAATATCTTTTACTTTCTGGTGTTAACCTTATTCATTATCATAGCTTATGTCATTGTAGTTTTTAGTTTGTTAGTAATTTATTATAATTTGCAGTATCCAGTATTGTATACTTCTTTACATGACAGTATTTATTACTTGCTAACGTTATTGCTGAGATTTTTTGTGATAATATTTGGGTAATATTATTTGCATTTTTACATGTATTCATTTTTATCATTTCAAACTCAGCAGAGGTATGGAATGCCACCAAAGCCCAAGAACAATGGAGGGGCATTTCAATTCAATAGTGGTTTGCCTAATCTTGTTTCAACCTGGCACCATAAAAGAAGAAAAAGTCTTTACATCCGATCTATTCAAATCCAGAATTAAGACCTTTCCAGCAGAGATTTGATCTCTTCCTTTATCTTAAGTTTCCATTTAGGCTCTTTATATAAATGCTTTCTATTCTTCTTGTTTGTATGAATCCCCAGTTTTTGAGTGACAGACTTGGCTGTGGCAAAGATAAGATGGTTAATCATGACTAGATTACTCTCATCATTTTTTATGATCTCGTTTAACATAATAATGTAAAATTTGATCACATTGTCTGTTTTCCAATTACATATTACTTCATTTAAAATATCCCATTCTTCAAATGTAGTTTGGTCTGTGATACCAAGTCGGTGGATTATTATTAGTGGTAGTATTATATTTTTTCCAGCTTGTGCTCTGGCTGTTGGAATTATTGCCATCATTACTCCAGTTAGGCAAGTCACAACAAATGACTAAGGACTAACATTTTCTCTTTCTTTCTCCCTCCCTCCCTCTCTCTCTCTCTCTCTCTCTCTCTCTCTCTCTCTCTCTCTCTCTCTCTCTCTCTCTGTTTCTCTCTCTCTCTCTCTATCTCTCTCTGTGTGTCTCAGCTGTCCCTNCTTGTGCTCTGGCTGTTGGAATTATTGCCATCATTACTCCAGTTAGGCAAGTCACAACAAATGACTAAGGACTAACATTTTCTCTTTCTCTCTCCCTCCCTCTCTCCCTCTCTCTCTCTCTCTCTCTCTCTCTCTCTCTCTCTGTCTGTCTGTCTCTCTCTCTCTGTCTCTCTCTGTGTGTCTCAGCTGTCCCTAATGTACAAATTTCCTTAATTAGCTTTTGCAAAGAATTAATTGCATACAAGCTAGGATAAATTGATAACTAGATAAGGATAGGATAACTTGGAAGTCAATTTCAAGAAAGTGTCCAACACATGCTAGGATGTAAAATGGACGTTAAACCGAATATGATAATGATGATCATGATGATGAAGCTCAAGCCATTTTCCTCTCTTCAGATGAAGTTTTTATGCTTATCAAACGTCTGCCTCCTTCATTCCCCCTCAAATATAGTCTATCCACATCACTCTTGGGATGAAACGCACCATTGTCTTTCTTGTTGTTCTGTCTAAGGCTTTCAGTTCTCATCCTATTTCAAAACTTAAAAACTTACTCTTGGAAGAATAAGTACAAACTAGGGTTAATAATTCCTTAAAAGTAAGTTATTCTCCTGCTCTTGAAGTTTTATTTGTATAAGCGTCAGGAAGTAAAAGACTACATTTCAAATTAAGATTGTCTGCATTGTTTGTTACATTATTACTGTAAAATTTGACTGTGGTTTTTAATCCAAAAGTGTCAAAAATATTTCAATGGGAAAAGTATACTAAAAATTTAAAGGAAGGTTACATTGAATTTCTTGAGTATTTACACACCAATTTTTATGGAATTAGTAAACATACATTATTTGCTCTAGGACCACCTCTAAACGGTCTTCAAGACTATCTCCTCCCAGGGGTTTGTCTGAAGAATCAAGAAGGATCTAATTTGTGTAATGTTTCCTGTAGTTTGTTCCTGCATTCATGCAACTTTTTATTGCTGCACGTTGGGGTTTTTTTATTATTTACCGCTAAATTTCCGATGGACAACAAATGACAACACCCATTGTCTGGATGCACTTTAAATACCACCGCGGCTTAGTTACCTGTTCACATTTTTTGTTTAAATCCTCTAGATTCCAGGTGTACAAGTTGTATATACTTACAGACCGAGCTTTAAAAAAGGATGAATGAATAAAAGGTGGATGATTAACTTTTTAAAAATTCCAACACAAGAAAAACAGAAATGGAAATAAAAAGCAAGATAAATGGTTCCCAACAATTCAACCATAGAACAACGTCAATATTGCCTGTTTTCTACTGTGTCAAAAACGTATGATCAGTAGCTATGGATCGACCGACGAAAAGCGACCTTTTAACTGACACAGGCCTCTTATCCCCGAGACCCAGCCTACTAAATTGAAAAAGATACTTGGTTTAAATACTGCAAAAATTGTAAGAAGATTGCCCACTATCCTTACCATCAACCTGACCTCCGGTTTTTCTTATCGCCTTATCCATATTTCAGTTACTGGAAAGAAAATATGCCAATATTGTAGGTCTGTAATCCAATCGCAAAATATCCGAGGATGATTTTTCCTAGGTGATCATGCCAACACCCCACACGTTCTCCTTTCTCGCAGGTCAAACTGTTTAATTATTCCGATAACCTTACCTACGCAAAGTACAGTCTTTAAATTCCGATGTGTGTGGCAGAAAAAATGCTCGATAGCTACGGCTTATTAAGTTCCTGGAGAGAAAAATACAACTCCAAAACACAACAAATCACGTCCACTTATCTTCACTACCATGTCATATGAGTTACATTGTCATTTTCTAAGAATGAACTCGAGGCAGATATTTCTAGGTAGTTTTCTGAAACGAGGGTAAATCAGAATGGCATTTTATTTTGTTTTTTTATTCAAGTTTTTTTTATCGTGATTTTATCATGATATTTTATCATTATTCCTATTTTTATTATGTTGTTTTCATATGCAATTAACGCAACAACAATCGAATTGACTAAATTATGTTTCTCATTGAACCACTATCCATATCGATGGTCTAAGATGGAAGGCATTTCTGTTTCTCTTCTTATTATTGCCTTTCCGTACAGTTCACTTTTGTGCTAAAGTTACTTTGTATCGAGGACTTTGCGGATGATTCGTGCTGTCCAAAGAAGACATTTTTTTTCTGCAGAGCATCTACCCCCAGGAGCATGTCTAATTTGTCGAGATTTTTTTCTTAAAATTTTTAACACAGTTTCCAAGGCCACAACGACGATCAAGACTTTGCCAACTTCTTTCTTCCAACACTTCAGAATTTCATGTTTCAAGTCATTATAGTCTTCTAGCTTATTCTATTGTCATCATTATTGTTTTCTTGTTATTGTTGTTATTATTATTGTTATTATCATTAATATTATTATGATTTCTTGTTATATCTATTTTATAACAACAAATTTTAATTCAATAAAATTATATAGGACTACTGGTTCAATACACAAGAGCATTAGTTGAGACTGTTAACAAACCTCGGTTAAAAGCCTGTATTAGTCCCATCCCATATGCTTTGTATGTGGGGAAAAAAATACCATCAAACAAAAACGACACTTTTCTCGAAACGGATTCTGTGCATAAATGCTCAACAGAAATGGAAGCTTACTGAAAGATTGTCCAGACGTTAGGTTTAATTTTGAATTGTTAGAAAACGCAAATACTAGAGGATTGCACAAAGAACAGCAGCTCGGAAGGAACAATTAGAGCAATACTCTAAAACCCACCCTGATAATATCAGACATTAGAACGGAGACCGAATAAGAAATGAAACCAACACTGAAAGTTTGGTAATATAAAGTATTTGAAATTTTAAAGGTAAAAAAAATCAACGATAATCAGACAAAAAATCATAGAATTTTTCGCCAAAACTTTTACGTTGTACCTCGATATTCTAATGATAAACTTGACATGATATTCTAATGATAAACTGGACAATGGCATCAATATCTTTAAATGGGAAGTAACCAACTATTCATCACGTCAACTGTGTGGCAGAAAATGAACTCTTCATCACGCTTCCCTTGAGTGCAATGCAATTTTGCAGCAGAAAAGATTCAACTGACAGCATGAGCACCATAATAATTAATTCCATTGCTAATTAGAAGCTCCCAATCTCCTGTGTAGAAACCCATCCATAATCAGAGGCAACAAATATTTGACAAGATCTCATTGCAATAGCTGGAAATGAAGTTAAACTACTCCAGCCGGGCTGTAGATTAGGAGTGCATCTGATAATCGTTTTGAAATAATCACCGTCTGCAGTTTAATTGTTTGTTCAAGTTCAAGTTTGTTCAAGAAATCCTTCACCTTTTCCCCGCTCATCCAAGATTTCATATGTTATCTACGGCTTTTGCTGTTTCTTCCTTCTCCTAAGTTCCTCCCCACATATTGTTTTTCAGATCTTTTTGACCCTCTTCCCTGTCTCTCTATGGTCTTCTCATTATCAAGCTCCAGCAGAATCTCAAGCCTGTTTTGCAGCATCACCATGTACTGTTCTACATACTTCTGGGCTTTTAGCTTCTCTATATAGTACTTGACGCTTGTGAAGGAGTTAAAACCTCTGATTGGCTTTAACAGACCTTTGCCAGCTACTAGATGTTGATTTGATACTGTATCTGTTCCTCTCTTGTTTAAGACATCAAGGAGAGATCTGTTGCACCTGGCGATAATACCGATGTGGTCAATTTGACTTGCAGTATTCCTGTCAGGAGATACCAATGTCATCTTATGAACAATCTTGGATGAAAAGACAGACCCGTCAAGAACCAGGTTGTTTTCTGTAAGTAAGTATGACAACAGCTTGCCATTCTCGTTTATGGTATATAGTCTTTGTTTTTTCGAGGCTGCTTTGTACCCCTGGTTGTCCTGTCCGATCTCTGCATTAATACCTTCTGTAAGGATGACGATCCCCCTCTTTTATCAACCACTGATCGCTGTCCGAAGCTATTGAAAAAAACTCCTCCTTGACCCCCTCTTTGACCTCATTTTCGGGAGCGTAGCACATGGTAATGGTGACGAGGATGATTCCTTGTTGGATGTTCTTAACATGGCAATGATTGTTCCTCAGCTTACTGGATTCCATCCTACGAGGGCTTTGAGGGTTTGTGTGTTTTTCCTTGACAGCATCATTCCGACTCTCTCTCTCTCTCTCTCTCTCTCTCTCTCACACACACACACACACACACACACACACACACACACACGCACACTCACTCTCTTTCTTTCTTTTCTCTCTCTCTTTCCTTCTCTGTCTGTCTGTCTGTCTCTGTCTCTGTCTTTATCTCTGTCTTTATCTCTGTCTGTCTGTCTGTCTGTCTCTGTCTTTTTCTCTGTCTTTATCTCTATCAGTCTCTCTCTCTCTCTGTGTGCCATGTCCTCGACGCCACAATCTGAATATATTTGAATTTCTTTTGTGCTCAGTCTGGTCTATTCTGAACTTGTCCACCTCGTCTCACATATTCACACAGGCTGAACACTTCCAAATTGTAGCTTTTTTTATTTCCTTGGCCACATTTGCACTCCTCCTTTGAATTTGGGAGACTTGATCTCACTTCAGTCACAAACAAATTTTCAGTTTAAAGTCTGACAAAAGACAATTAACCAAAGCCTTTTTTCCATGTTAAAAATTTGAATTCTCTAATTACTTGACACTGAGAGTGCATCAGTTTCATAACTAACACTTCAGAGCAGTGCTGAGAGCGGAGAAATTTGAATGTGGTCTTGATTTAGTTATGATTTTTGATCTTATTGGTGACAAAATCTTCAAACAAAAGAGAAAAATTACAAACTTGCTAGGCTCTAATGTAACTAAGGTGAGTTTAGTTTGTAATTTACTTTCATTTTCTTGGTTAACACGCAATGGTAACTTATACAACATTTTGCCTGAAATTTTAGAACCTCGCCCAAGTCATTATTTAGATTAAGATGATGAAACAGACAAAAAAATAAGAAAAGTCGACTTTTTAGGGTAGATTTTGGTTATATGTCTATAAAATTTTATTTTTTGTATGCACTGTTCGATTAATCACCTAACGGAGAAATTTAACAATAACAGCTGATGTCAAAGATTTTAGGTCTATTCAGCCTTTGATATTGACGCTACTTTTCCGTTTTCTTTTAGCTATATGTTCGAAGAGTTAGTTTTTATTTAAAAGTCTGCTGAGTGTGAAAGGGTTTGTAAATCAAATAGAAACCTTAAAAATAGACCAGTATGACGGACAATAAAGGATTCCTTTCATCCATATATATATAAGGTGATGAAAAACATCACAAAGCTGAAGCTAGATTGCACTCCGTCATACTAATAAAGCTGATAATCAATGAAATTAAGAAATTTTGAAAAGAAAAGCTGTATCCCAATGATTATCCAAATAAAATAGAAGTATGCAAAGCATTATTTAACATCAAAGATATTATGGTGACCATTTCCAAACATTCCATTTTGTGTTGGGAAAAGTGACTGTGCTTTGGAGGTGTGCCGACCCTGATGACTTATGACCTTATGAATTGACTTGGTTTATATATTCATATTGCGTTTATAATAAAAAGATTCGTATTGTTTGTGGAAGAAACATTACTCTTTCTTTTGATGCATTCCAGATTACTGTATCTGGCTCTGAGAAGTTTTCAGATTCACTTATTTTGAAAGGGTTTTACTGGATATCATCACTTTCTACCATTTTTTACAGACTCCCAACTCGAACGACTACCTCTGTTTTGAATTGCCTGGGAAGTTTTCTTTATATTCTTGCTATAACTTTAAGTTCTACAAGTGTTATTACAGAAATTCTCCTTATTTAAATGATATAGGTTTTTTTGATGTATATTTTCTGGCCATTTCTCATGGATTTTTGAGTTTCGAGAAGTGTCATCGGTCTACATTTTTATTTTACTTATATTTTTGACTTCTTGTGCTTGCTCGGCTACTATCCCAGTTTTAACCGAAAACAAATGAGTGTTAAATAAGTATATTATTTCGAAGAAATGAAAAATGAATCCAATCAGAAAAGTTATAGAGAAAGATTACTTCACTATAGTTCAACTGGCTGAAAAAACGCCTGCTTTTTGGTTTTCAAGTGTATTTTTAGGCTGGTATCTATCACACAATTTTCATCCACGATATCAACGTTCTTCTTTGTATTTCTCCCTAAAATCGTCATTATCTAGATGCATCTTCATAATAGGATCTTACATACTTTTTTAGATTAGAATCGGACCCAAATATCGAACCATTTTTGCCTGACATTATTAAACAATCTGTCTTGGTGGATACGTCTTAATATGTTGCCTTCTCAGATGGACAAGGTTTAAAAACTCTTAGTACAATAAATTAGAAAAGTCATTATTAGTTTCCAGAGCAAAGGATTTCCTGTGACTGTGATCTCACTTATATCTCTAACATTATCAAACGGGGTTAAGAAAACTGATTAATGCTCTGTTTGTCAAAAGATTGGTACTCGTTTCTGTTCGACAGAAATTTGGAAACAGTTCTTACTCTCTGCATTGAAGCCCAAGCTCTGTTAAGAACTTTCACTTCTTGTAGTCGATGTCAAGTATTGATTTTGCAAATTAGTAAGGTACTATGGTTTCATGAAGTGAGTTCTTTGGTTCAGATTTCATTTAAAAAAAGAACGTCGGAGGAATCAATTATTCAAAATACAAGACAAAAAGTAACCATGAGATATCAAAGTCCCCTAAAACTTCACTTAAAGAAAACCCCGCTATTTCTTTCATTTTCGTCAATCAGATATCATCGTCGTTGACTTTCTAGAAAGAAACAAATTAAAACTATTTTAACAAAAACAATTTACACCTATATACTGACGAAAGACGTTTTAGAATACTAAGCGAGAAGTTTGGAACAACAATAATGTTGAATTTCAATGACATATTTTATTACTTATCCTGGTTTTGGTAAATACTAGCAGGGTCTTTGAGCTTTCGACTCTTGAACACTCCACATAAATTTGTCTAATGTGAAAACCAAGGTTCTTTCAACTGGTGTCCTGTTATTTCAAGAATATGCCCTTGTGACGACTTAATGATCAATATTAAGAAACCTAGGTGTAAGATTACTTGAAATTGCTTCAACTTAAAGGCTACATCTGTTGGGATTAATGGTATTCTTAGAAAAACATATTATCCTTCTCACCGTTGGTTGCAGGTGCTGTTCATTTCCAGCAAAGTGACCTATGCTAAGTAGTAACAATGGTAGTAAACCAAAGATATATTATATACATATCTATATATGTATATTATCGTAATCTCTTGGTAGGATGTTTAGTTATTTGAATTTCAACTTTTCCCTTTTTATCTAAAAGAACTTTAAGAACATAAATTTTACAACACAAACTAGCCAATCTGTGTTATATGAAGTGTCATATCAATCAAAATTAGTGTGCGCATTCCTAAGCGTTTCAAAGCTACTTCAGCTCACATTAGAAGTGCTTTAAACAATATTTTTACGAAGTTTCTTAACATTTACGTCAATCAAAGAGGTGTCCAAACATTTCAAACAATATGAACAGCAAATATTAAAGCCAGATATCTTTTTATTGATAGCACTTTTGGCGTTATTACAGCTGGTTTTTATCAAACATTATTTTATCTCTAGCAAGGTTGCATCATTTTCCTTACTCGCAACCGAATTGAGCAGGTTGATTAGTTCAAATCTGTTTTAAAGTAGATGATGACCTTCGTAAAGTCTTTACCCTTACAAATTTCTGCAATGATACTGGCACGTCTCCAAATTCAAACTGACACATACCTGTTATTCAAAGCGTCATAACAGGCATTTAAAGCTGATATTCTTTGTGCAATTTCGGACAGATAAAAATGCATTGATTGGTTAAGGACTTCGTTGAATATTAATACTATAAATGCTTTTATTAATTGGGTCTCTAATAGCTGATTATGTACAGAAGTTCTATAAAGATAATATCATAACAGTATTATAATTTTTATTATTTGAGTTCATTTCACACTAAAATAGTTTTTGGTGGACTTTTCTGGTGGATCCAGTGGCAACAAGCCTCCTTAGAGCTCCAAGACTTTCCTTATGATCCTGGCTGTGTTCAACAACACGGTGGCCTGCATGGTTATTATTATTATTATTATTATTATTATTATTATTATTTGAGTTCATTTCTCATCAAAATAGTTTTTGATGGACTTTCTTTATGATCCTGGCGGTGTTCAACAATGTGGTGGTCTGCATGGTTTCAATCTTCCTTGGGATTCCGATTTGGTTTAATCTATTTTTCAATGACTTTGGAACTGTTCCGAAAGGCCTGTTCCATAGAACTTTTAGTTCTCTTGCCAAATCTTGATATTTCTCTCTTTTATCTCTTTCTTTCATTTCAATTCGGTGATCTCCAGACGATGCAAAATCTGCAATCTGACATGTATTTTTTTTGTCAACAATTATGAGGTCAGGCCTTCTAGCTTCTATATGGTGATCGGTCTGCAATTTAAAGTCCCATAGAAACTGGCTTTTTATGTCTTCAAGGACAGGTCTAGTTTGTGTTCATACCGTTTATCACTATGTTTAAAATCTAGCTGCTTGCATAATTCGCAATCGATTGTTGTTCCTACTCAGTCATGTCTCTTTTTGTATTCTTTTTGTGCACGTTTCGTGCAATCACAAATAATATGCATTAACGTTCCTTCTTTTTGTCCACACATACGACAAAATACTATTTTTCTGGGTTTTATCTATTCTTGCCTTGTTGTCATTTGTCGGAATACATTGATCTTGTGCAGGGATAATGAGTGATTCAGTTTCTCATTTTAATATTCCACTTCTGAGCCACGCCCATGGCATATCATCAGCTTTATCCGTCGTTTGCCTTATGAGCTGTCCATGTATTGGTTTTTTTATTCCATCTGTTTTTCATTCTGCTGCGCTGTATTTTTAAGGACATCAACAGACTCCTCAAATTCTCCATACCAATCATTTGCCGCTCGTATTAGTCTTTCAATACTCTGTCAAAGCGAGAACTGAATTCTCAACATACTTTTTAATTGAGATAAACCCCCTTCCGCCGTCTTTTCTTCCTAAATATAGTCTGTCAACATCATCCTTTGGATAGTGAGCTTTGTGCATTGTGAGTAGTTTCCTAGTTCTCATGTTCATTGCTTTTAGCTCATCTACTGTCTGATCCAAGAAGGGTGCAGAATATCTCATTAGATGTTAATCCCTTTTATCAGGTTCTTCCTGTTTAACTTGGTTTCCATTATTTTCTTTACTCAGCGAAGATATTCTTTACTGAATTTTTCCTTCATCTTTTTATTCATAATTGTATCGCTCTCTAAAATTCCCAGATATTTGTATTCTTCCTCAGCATTAAATGTCTTGATGACATTGTCATCTGGCAGCTTTATTCCATTTGAATGTGAGATTCTCCCTCTTTTCATCATCACTACTGCGCATTTCTCAATTCAAAATTCCTTGCCAATGTCTGAGCTGAATACTCTGTCTGAATCAATGTATTAAGGTCTGCTCTTCTTTTGCAAAAACCTTCAAATCCTCCATATAGATTAAACGGTTGATTTTATCCTTTGTTGTGGAAAAGTTATAACCGTTCTTACACTTTCTAAAGATCAGAGCATGTGGGGTCAACGGGATGAAAATCTGCAATGGACAGAAGGAGTCTCCCTGAAAAATTCCTCGTCGAATGTTAACTTATGCAAGGTTCTCTTTTCCAGAAGACAATTTCGCCTTCCAAGACTTCATAGAATTTTTTGCTAGGCATGACACACTACCAGCAACTTTAAACATTTGTAAACATTCTAAGATCCAAGAGTGAGGCATCATGTCAAATGCTTTGCGGTAATCAATCCAACATATAGCAATATTCTTTTGCTTTGTCTTTACTTTCCGCAAAATCCTTTTATCTATAAACAACAGACCATTTGTACCCTAAAATCCTTTTTTGCACCCTTTTTGTTCCTCCGGTACCAGTTCTCTTTCTTCCAATATGTATATACCTCTTCTGCGATAATACCTGTCAATATTTTCCACATCAATGGGTAGACATGTTATCGGGTGGTAGTTGTTAGCAATATCTCCTTTGGTGACATCCTACTGTATGAGAATTGTTCTTCCTTTTATCATCCAGTCTGGTACCTCACCTGCTGCAAGGCATTCATTCAATTTTGTACCCATTTCAGCGTGAAGTGATGAAAACCTCTCCTGCCAGAAGATATAAACGCCATCTGGCCCAGGTGCTTTCCAGATTGCTTATATTCTGAGGACTAATTTCAAATTTTCATTATCGATACTCAAATATTCTTGCTGTTCTTTATGGCGAAGCTCTTCTCTTAAATCCTTTAACCAGTTCGCGTCTCTTTGATGTTCTTTTGGGTTATCCCAGATATCACTTTAAAACCTAATCACTTCTTCTACATTTGGTTTCTCTTGCTCTCTGTCACCCATTTTCCCGTTCAGTTGTTTCTAAAATCGTCCTTCATGGTCTAAAATCGTCCTTCAGTTTGCCCTCTTTGGTTATAATCCGTTGTCTTATTGTCTCCAATACAGTGCTCCTCCCATTATCATTCATTCGATATTTTGGTTACAATCTATCAATGTGCTTTCGTTTTACAATTTCTTTTCATTCAATGCTTTCATTCTACTGTAAATCCTGATTCAGGTTTCTTATTTGTTGCTCTAATCAACGCTCCAAAGCTCCAAAACTAAGGCTATCACAACTGTGAGAGCCTTAGTTTTTAGATGCCACATATTTTCGATTTCGATCTCTAAGTCCTTGTATTTTGCAAGTTTTTCAAACACTTTTGCAGAAACATTTCTATAAGATGGCACACTCATGTCAATGAGAAGGCAGGTTTATTTTTCTTGTCCTTGGTGACAACAACAGGACAGTTAGCCTGTATTATGCGATCTGTGTGGATTGCGGAATCCCATAAGATAGTGAAATCTTGTCCGACAGTGACTGGTTCTGAGTTGTGCTCGTACCAGTTACTGTTAGTCTCTGCAGAGAAGTGTTTGCAGATTTTCCAAAAGAAGTACTGTCCAGCCCTGTCGTGACGGTTTTTGCACTCTCCTGGTGTTAATACCGAGCAACCGGAGACAAGGTGATAAATGGTCTTAGTTTTCTGCTCTCAAAACCTACATTTTTGGTCCACTCCGTTGTGCAGGGTGTTTGCCTGATAATTTCGGGTGAACAATCTCTGATCCTGGGCAGGAAGGATAAGGCCTTCAGTTTCCCCCTTCAGTCCGGAGCTTCTGAGCCACTGATGGGTTGCGAGTTCATCAACATCAGCATTTTTAGCTCGAGCTAAAAACTGTCAGTGGAGGGCATTTTCTTGGTATACAAGCTGTTTTAATCCGACATTTTTAGCCAATTTCTCCATTTTTGGGGGCTTTTTCAGTTAGGATTAAGTCATTGTTTTCCTGTATTTCTAGATTTAGTTCGCTAAGAAAATTTGCCTAATTCTTTAATGACAAAATGAAGTTTTTTTGAATTTTCAAGAAGATTGACTAATTGCAGCATCCAATCATTTGTGTTGTCTAAATACTGACACAGAACACCTGGTCCTAACCTGTCCAATGACAAAGATCCCTAGCGGATATACAACAATACATTCCTTCAGTCAGGAATACTTTAAATGGCTCAAAAGAACTGGAGTGGAAATATAAACAACAAAGCCATACGAAACTACTAATAGTCTTTTCAGTCGTAAGATTCCTTTTTTGGAACCTTTTTGTTTGATAGGGAAGATGTTGTTGTCCTCTAAGTGTGTATATATTTTTTCTGAGAGAATTGAAGTTAATAGTTTATATGATGTTGACAAGCATGTAATAGGGCGATAGTTTTTCGAATTTTTAGTGTCATTAGTCTTCGCGGGCAAATAGGTGGCATCCAAGAAAAACCACTTGGGTGTTGAGTCTAGTTCGGTCATCAGTTTATTGAAATTCAAAGCAAATTTCAAATATGTGGAGTTTAAAGAGTATCAAGCCAGAAGTTGGAAATTTGATCTATTCCTGGAGACTTTCATTTTTGTGATTTTTTCCAGCGCCTTTTTGATCCCTTCATCAGTGATATTGTTCCATTGCTGTTCTGGGATGTTTTGAGCATCATTTTCAAGATTTTTAACCCACTCAGAATTGTCATTATGCTCTTTTTCATTGCCCCAAATTTTGTTCCAAAATTCACGGACCTGCTCCTCTGAAAGTATTTCATCCACTGCAACCGTTGTCTTTCCGATTTCACGGCAAAACGTTTTGGCATCAGTTTAGAAGATCTTATTTTCCCTCTAAAATTTATTTATCTTATTAAACCTACGCAATCTTTGGGCCTTCACTAAAAGTTTTTGTTTCAATTCCTTTCTAAGGCGAATATTTGTTCTTTTCTCTCTGTTCCATACCTTCTTACTACTTTTCTAGCCGTTCCAGATCTTACTTCTTTATCTTTCTGTAGTTCCTGTAGTAACTAGATTTCTTTTCAAAAACCGTCTTTTTCTTCATCAACTTTATGTTGCCATTTAGGTTTAGTAGCTTTTCTTTTATTGTTTCTTTCACTTTTCGACTTAACACCACATTTAGTTTGGTGTACTTTACCTGTTGCATATATGAGGTGGTTTAATTCTGTTATGTCTGGGTTGTCTGGTGCTATGTTTCCTAGATTGAGTATATTTGTAAATGTGTGTGTGTCGAATTTTCATCAGCGGTTCTCTATCCTTCATTTCAGTATGTTTGACAATGGATAGTTGTTCAAGGATATCTGTTCTCATTACTAACAGTCCTTCAGGGTTAATATCATTTTCAAGTGGGTCCGTATTTGCTATATCGTTTTCCTCACCCTTATCCTCTCCCATTTCTACATCTCCGTTATCGGTCTGTTCAGTCAGGTTTCTCGCAGGTTTCTTTTGAGCGATGTAAAATGCTCTTAGAACATTGTTATAAACCTGTGTAGGCCATCTAACTCTAGTTTCTTTTGATTTTGTGAGCATCACTGCAGGTTCAGAGTTAGGGACATTCTGGTTCTGATTACCTACCAGATCATTCGCAGAGGAGGAATTAGACCTAGTCGTATGCTTTTCGACCTCAGGCTGGTCTCTCCCTGAAGGACACGTCCCTTGTTGACCCACGCGACGGACGAGGCGGTATGATTTACGTCTTGTTTTCATAACATATCTCAATGCATTTTGCCTTACTGCCAAGGGGCTGGATATACCGCTCCAGTAGCCACATGGTACTTCAGGCCCACGGGGATGTATTATTATTGTCAATAATGTAAATCTCAGACATGTTTGTCTGGAAAGTTCTTTTGTTCTTTTATCTTTGAGAGCAGGTAACAACAAGTCACCAGGGGTCTCAAAGTTCTTTCTCCTGTTTCTCTAAAGAGACAAGACTTTTCGCAGTATCCTCCCTGTTTCAAGCAGTGCCGTTTTCTGAATAATTGTCATCTCAATCTTCACAACCATTTTCTCCATGTATCTTTCAAACTTGTTTGAAATGGCTCCCAATACTCCAATTACTACGGGTATCACAGTAAATTTATTCATTTGCCATACATGACTTATTTCTTCTCTCAACATTTGGAACTTTTCAATCTTTTCAAGTTCTTTTTCTGCTACTCTTGAATCTCCTGGCACAGCAATATCTATTATTTTTACTTCTTTGTTCCTCTTATCTACCAACACAATATCTGGCCGCCTTGCTTCAATAAATCTATCACACTGAATGGTGAAATCCCATAGGAGCTTGAAATTCTCATTTTCAATTACTGCTTCGGGTTGCTGTTCATACCATTTCTCAGCTCTTTCCAAGCCTCCTTTGTTGCAAAGTTGCCAATGAATATATCGTGCCACATTGTCATGTCTTTTCTTGTACTCTCTTTGAGCTAATTTTCCGCATTCACTAACCAGATGACTAATAGTTTCTCCTTTTTCTCTGCACATTCTGCACAGTGGGGAATCAGCATTCTTATCAATATGGAACTTTGTGTAATTCGTTCTTAAAGCTTGTTCTTGAGCACTGGATATCAGTGCTTCGGTACATCCCTTCAAATCTCCCTTTGCGAGCCATTGCCATGATTTATCCCAATTCACTCCTTCCTTGTCCCTCAAAAACTGTCCATGCATCACCTTCTGTTTCCATTCCTCTTCCATTTCCTGGCTCTTAAACTTTTTGTAATCATTTGGTTCCATTGCTTTCTCGGTATTAACTATACTGACTTCCCCTACTTTTCTCAAGAGAATCTCTTTGCTGTTCTTTATGTACCAACTCAGGTTATTTTCTTCTCCCTTTACACAGTTCTCACAACTCATCAAACCTCTTCCACCCCTCTTTCTTGAAACGTATATCCTTGCAACGTCACTCCTTGGATGAAGTTCCTTGTTTATTGTCATAACTTTTCTTGTTTTTCTGTCGATCTCTTGAAGCTCATTCTTAGTCCATCTAAGTATGCCTGCTCCGTATCTCATAAGTGACACTGCCCAGGTGTTTGCTGCAAATATTTTGTTCCTACCGTTCAATTTTGATTTCATAATCAGATTGAATCGTCGCAAATATTCCTTTCGGAATAATTCTTTCATCTCCTTCTCCTTTATCTTGTCAAGCTCTAAAATACCAAGGTATTTGTATCCTTCATCACTAACCTCCCGAATACTTTCTCCATTTGTTAGTGTTATATCTTCACTTTTGACCAATTTCCCTCGTTTCATGATAATAACGCCACACTTCTTTACCCCAAACTGCATTCCAATATCCTGACTTATCACTTGCACTGTCGACACAAGACTATCAATTTCATTCTTGTTCTTAGTAAACATCTTTAAATCATCCATGAATAAAAGATGGTTGATTTTCACGTCTCCAAGCCTGTACCCTGCTTTAGCCTTGCGCAATACTTTTGACAAAGGTATCATACAAATTACAAAAATAAGTGGAGAAAGACTGTCTCCTTGAAAGATTCCTCTCTTAATGTTGACTGTTCCGAGAGACTCTCCACATGACATCAATTCCGTTTTCCAATTCCTCATTGATCGCTGAAGAAAACTTGTTACATTTTGTGGTACTTGTGCCATTTTCAAACATTCGACTATCCACGAGTGGGGTACCATGTCATAGGCTTTTTTATAATCCACCCATGCCATGGCGAGGTTCTTTTGTCGTTTTTTGCAATCAGTGAGGATCATCTTGTCAATCAAAAGTTGGTCCTTCGTTCCTCTGCTCTTTTTTCTGCATCCTTTTTGTTCTGTTGGTAGAACATCACTTTCTTCTAGCATCTTGTATACACTATCAGCAATGACTCCTGTCATCAGTTTCCACATGAGTGGTAGGCAAGATATTGGTCTATAGTTATCAACCACATTTCCTTTCTGCGGGTCTTTCTGGCACAACACTGTTCTGCCCATTGTCATCCAGGCAGGTACAGGAACCCTGCTATTTATCATCTCATTCATTTGTTTGGCGATCCTGTCATGCAGTGATGTCAACTTTTTTATCCAGTATCCTTGGACCCCATCAGGTCCAGGTGCTTTCCAGTTTGGTATTTTCTTTGCCTGTGCTGATACCATTACACAGTCAATCATTATGTCATCCTGTCTTGTTTCCCCACATTCATCTTTTAATTCCTTCAACCATCCTGCATCCTTATTGTGTTGTACCTCGTTTCCCCAGATACTAGACCAAAATTGTTCGCTTTCCTCTGCATCTGGTGCTATGCCTTCACTTTTTGACATTCCATTAAATTCCTGATATACTTTTTTCTGGTCTTGCTGAAACAGCCTATTAATTCTAAATTGATTAACTCTCTGTTCATACCTCTTCAGTTTTGCTACTTTCGCCTGCAGTTTTTGCTTCAGCTCTTCAATAACGACATTTTCTCCTTTTTTCTTAATTTGATATTTCCTATCCAGTTCTTTATACCTTTCCTTTCTGGTGAGTTCTCCTCTTTTATTTCTTTGCAAAATATTCACATGCTTTCTTAGTTCTTGGATTGTTCCTTTTATCCTCTTTTTCCACCAAGGTTCTTCCTTTGTTTTCCTTCTTGAATTACCAGTCTTCAACCCAACTTTTTTCGAGATGTAGATAGCAACAGCACCGATTAACTTATTTGTATCCGTTAAGTTTTCTGTCCTTATTTTCCCGATGATCTTATTTACTTTACCTATCCACTCTGACAGAACCTTTCTGTTTACTTTCTTGAGTCCTCTTGTATCACACATTTGGCCACTTCTCGTAATGTCAACTATCTCCTCAATCATACAACTTTCCTGTTCGTCTTGTTCGTCGGTTCTGTTGATTTGCACTGATATCTCTTCCGTTTGTCCATGTTCTTGCACTTCTATTTCTGGCAACTGCCTGTTTCCATCATTCCCTTCTTCATTATCACTATCCACTTCCAAACTTCTACGGATTTCTTCCATCTCTACTGTGGTGAACCATTCATTTTTTCGTATTGCCCTAGCCTGATCACATAACCTTTGTTCTGTTAATGTTGGTAATTCTCTCTCCTTCCAGATGTTATGCATCCTTCTTCTGTAACCTCGTATAGGTCTTCCATTTTCATCTGTTGGTTTACTCAGGAAATAGCACTCCATTACAGCAACATTCAATTCCTTGTTCCACTTCATTTTGGCAGACGCTGGATAACGACCGGGCCCACCCTGCCATACAGTGGGGCACCTGCCGGGCGAGAGACCTTCACTTGATGCTCCAGTCTCATTCACGCCGTTGTCTTCATAATTTGAATAAGACATTACACTCATAAGAGGATTGTGGATTTTAGGTTACACAACCACCGGTGTTTTTATTGAGACACCATCTCTAGGAGGGCTGCCAACCAAGGCTGAAGAGTTCCCCCTACCCATGAGACAGACTAGCCCCCCCGGACACCAACCCGGTATTTCATGGCCTCGAGGAGAGCTAACAGGTACTACACCTTGCTCAAGGGTGACCTGGAGGTAATTGTGGCAAAGGGTAACCTCATTCTCCCACGTCGAAACTCCACAACCGGATGCAGTTTAATGTCAATACCCAGGACATTATTATTATTATTATTATTATTATTATTATTATTATTATTCAAGGTACTACAAAAGGTACCATTCTCCCATTTCTCTTTGACAACGCAACTTGGGATCCAAAAAGAGAGCCTTTACGCGACCCATTGTGGACACTGAATATCAGACCAATACTCTGTACCTTCCTTGTCAAATCAAAGCCCTACCTAACTACAAACCTCTACGATATGAGCCAATCAACCCAGAGTCATTAACAGGGATCCTCTTTAGGACCGGCCCTGGCTGTCGCCTCCTTCAACATCGAATGATATACCGATGATAAGGCTCAAGTCCTCCCCCAGAAAGCTCTACACTGTGATATTTTCTGTCTGCAGACCACCAGCGATTGCTGAAAAGAAACTTAGTGCCGAAATTCAACATCCGAAGTATGGCTCAAGAATGTTCTGCAAATCCACCCTCCGGATTGAGAAAATCGAAACCTAAACATCACTAAATGTTGAACTGATCACAGAAAAACGAAAAGATATCACTATCACCTCCGTCTACAAGCCACCCAAGAGCAAGTTGCAGTAAAGAAAAATCCCCGCTGAGGTTGATAGCAAATTTACAATCGTCATTGGAGACTTCAAATCATATAGTCCCCTTTGGAGCTACAAGGACGCAGATGACAATGGAGTCCTCCTCGAAACTTGGGTGCATTCCATAAACCTGTCCTTCATCCATGATGCCAAACTCCCAAGATATTTCAACAGCAACAGATGGGGGAGGGGGCATAATCTAGACCTGTGCGTCATGTTTTTCACGATCGCACACCTCTTTGAAAAGGAAGTTCTGGGTCCTGTCCCCAAATCACAACACCGGCCAATAGCTGTTAAAATAAAATCAGCCATCACAGGAACGCATCAACCTTTCACAGGCCGCTTCAACCTGAGAAAAACTAACTGGACCCTCTTGGCCGAGAAACTTGACCCCTGCTAGGAAACATCACACCCTCTCCATTCAGTTACAACGCTCTTACGCTTAATCAGACATCCATCGCAGTGTTGTGAGCATGGATCAGCGTAGAAGACAAGAGGCAGAAGACAGAAATACCCCGTTCCAACACAAACAGTCCAGAAAGCGCCTGTCATCATGCAATACTTTCCTAAACTCAGAGACCCCTCTGGATATGCGTAATTCAGAAAAGCGAGAGATTATGTGGGTGAATGATGGGACAACTTGGGAGGCAAGCGACGAATTCGTAAATTCAGACCTGTGAAACCCTTTTTGGCACAGATGCTTTTGTTAGTCCACAACTACTGATTATAGGTCATTGAAAATTTGTACCAGTTCAAACCAACCATCAGTTAGTTTTAACTTGTACAAAAGATGCATAAAACGTCCTTGTCTCCTTGCCTGCATCAGATTGAGAGAGATAAGGACAGGCTTTGACGATGAAAGACACAGATATGTCTTTAATTGCCAAATCCTGCCCTTCTCTCTCTCTCTCTCTCTCTCTCTCTCTCTCTCTCTCTCTCTCTCCTTTCCTCCCTCCCTCTCAGAAAATTATATTTTATATTTCATTCACAAGGAGTTCCTTAAATTTGAAAATGGTATTGAATGAAGTCAGATCATCGGAATTACTTAAATAAAAAAGAACTTGAGATCAATTTTAAATGAAAATGTGAGCAATTAGATATTTTAGGATATACAAACTAAGCAACAAGAGGAAGAGAGGAAAATTAATTTTAAATTAGTCCATTTTATTTCATAGTGAAGTTTTAACAAATAATGTTTCAATGCGCTCGTAAACAGAAAAATTTTGTAAATTTTTTAATTTCGACAAGTAAACCAACATTTTGCTAGACCATACAGGAAGGAATGTTAATTGTGCTCTCGTATCCTCTTTTCACATGCTTGGGCGAATAATATTTTTTCAGAAATAGGAGCAGCTCTTATCAAATAGGGGTATTTAATAAAATAGGAAGATTATAATTTTCGTTCAAGAAGGTGCTCTTAAGTTGGTAAAAGATGAAAACAAGACATAAGAACTTAACAATGCTACTATTTAAGACAATCTCTAAAAAACGGCTAATATCTATAGTTATATATATATATATATATATACATAGGGTAAAACACGAAAAATAAGAACTATGATTGCAACTAATAGATTCACGAAATTTCGATCATCAGGCTATATATATATATATAAATCCAGTAAAGCATACAAAATAACTAGACAAATTTAGCAGTTACTACTAGTTTCATGTTTTCTTAACAATCTTCAAACTGCAATGAATTACTAATTACTAATGAATTATAATAAATTACTAATTATAATGAATTACTAATTACTAATTCATTGCAGTTTGAAGATTGTTAAGAAAACATGAAACTAGTAGTAACTGCTAAATTTGTCTAGTTATTTTGTATGCTATACTGGATTTATATATATATATATATATATATATATATATAT
>RDPX01000030.1:3031745-3062927 GCA_003991215.1 Morbakka virulenta
CACGGCGTGTGGACTTCTGTCTGATTTTCGGTGCTATCGATACGCGCCTGCGCATATACCATCTTTCAGAGCATCAAGATGGCAGCTCACGGAGAAACAGTTAAACTATAAGGGTCATCGAGTAATATGTCTCCGTCAGACCCACTGTATATCCTCTTCTTCTACGTGCCTTGTCTGTAGACGTTGGCTATCATAATGTTCCAATTGACCCTGTTCCTTATCAGATGTAAAAAATTTCATTCCTGTGATTAAGTGAAAATGGCGGCGCCAGCAGTTGCCCCAGAGGCGGTGGAAACAAATTCAGGATATGTTATATTTCCAAAAGCAGTCCTAGAGGAGGTAAGAGACATCAGTAATCAAGCAGTTTGGTCGCTGTCATCTTGTAAAGCGGGGTTTGGAATTGAACAATTGCGAGACAACAGTGTGGATACCTACTGGCAATCAGATGGACCCCAGCCTCATTTGATAAATATTCAATTTCGTCGTAAAACTGTAATAAGATTTGTTTGTGTATATGTTGACTACAAGTCGGACGAAAGTTATACGCCAAATAAAGTATCAATTAGAGCAGGGAATGATTTTCATGATTTGCGTCAAATCGATGTGGTTGAAATGGATGAACCAATTGGCTGGGTGAATATTGAACTGAAAAATGATGATAGTTATTTGAAAACATTTATGATACAGTTGGCGATTCATGGTAACCATCAAAATGGAAGGGATACTCATGTTCGCCAAGTCAAAGTATTTGCACCAAACTTTGAAAGAAAGGATAGAAATAAATTAGCATCCGACCAACTGTCGTCGGTTGAACTGGCTATGTACAACACGGTGAGGTGATCAAAGTTGTAAGTAACAGTAACAGTGGGCTATTTAATGGAAAGAGGTTCAGCCAATAGCTGCATGTAATTATTTTGAACATCATTATGTTAATTACTAACTTATCCTGCCGCAATTTTGGATTCATTGTATGTGCAAATTATAAGTTCGTAACTGTTGCAATTCTTACCTCCAAGTTAATCGTTGGCAGCTCAAAACACTTTTACGTTGCAAGCCAATTAATTTTCAGAAAAAACTTTGCTTTAGTCTTGATAAAGTTACCAATAAAGAAAAAATAGTCTTACTGATAATTATTTTTCAAGTTTTCCAACTAAGTATGGAAGTTTATTAGAAATTTGATGGTACGTCACTAAGACACTAATTAAATAATAGTACCTTTCTACGTTTTATAACAAACATTTACCATATTGCTCATCAACACTTAGTATAATTTTGATAAATGATAAACTTTTTGGAAAGAAATTTAAGGCTAGCAATGGTTTACAAGTGCTAAAAAATACAGGGTAATAATGTTAATCCAAAAGAGTGGTATTGAAAAGAAGATATGTGTGTAGGTTTAGAAATATTTGAATTATAGACACACTAGTAACAGTTTCATCCTTAAGGACTCCAAAGAAGCCCAATTTCTTGCAGAGCTTTCACTTCTAAACATTTGTGGACAAACATGTTTGTACAGAAGCCTATAAATTTGCTATGTTTTCACTGCCCAAAATGAAGTTTTTAGTTCAGATCTGAAATTTGTGGCACTCCACAGATTTCTGCAGTTAGTATAATTTTTTTATTTCACATGATCAAATTGAAGGCTACATAGAGTTAGTCTAGGGTAAGAAGAATAAGATGCATAAAATATTGTAATTAGTATTTTTGTACAAGTGTAATATAGGCTATTTGAGGCACATACAGGATGTTTGAGGTTTGGTATAAATGGATGTATGACTCTAGGGTTAAAATATTCAGCTTTGAACAGAATTGTTATCAATATTAGTAGCTATTGGATAATGGTGACCTTGTTGTAGGTGTGAACAGTTGTCTTCAGGTATTGCTGGTCATTACTGCTGTACCCAAATGCTGAATATATGAATCAGTAGTATGCTATGTATACTGCAATTTTAAAGAATGCATTGTTGTATCTGGACTGAAATTAAACTTTGCATTTATAATACACCTGCAGTGATACATAATATAGAAATTATACAAATTAATCTGTTAATCTGTTGAGCTTTTTAACCAAAAATTTGATTTTTTAAAATTTGTATCCTCCTTATTACTTTTAGACATTAGTCACAATTAAGCTGAAATCTTTATATATATATATAGTTGGGGAGTTAAACAAGTCTTCAGATCTTTAGATTGAGCTAAATTTGCTAATTCAGGTTTTGCTGTTGTTATTAACCACCTTTACCTGCCACAATCTCTTTACAGTCATTTATAAACTATATCAAAACTGTTGATGAGGACTTCCGTTTGTGGCTCAATGACAATGTCTTAGATATTTAGCATTTTTTTTTTGATCATACGCATATATATATATATAAACTATAGGTTACCATTTACCTACAAGAAAATCGTTTTAATTGCTGCAAACAATTCTCTCTCTCTCTCTCTCTCTCTCTCTCTCTCTCTCTCTCTCTCTCTCTCTCTCTCTCTCTCTCAATTTGCATAATATGGAGATGCCTTACCATTTTCTGATTTTCATTGAGTGTCAGGCCTGATAGTTGTGGCATGATTTTTACCAGCTGGATGCTCTACCTGTCACAAAAGCTTTTGTCTTTAACCAGGCTTGGGACCAGTTGTGTCATTCACTGCCTTTTGCACACTCACACAACATTAAATAGGCTCTATCTTTTTTTTGTCTTTCACCTACTGTGGCCAGTAGATATTTAATTTGACCTAAAAGTCTGTTACATAAAAGAGAATAAATTTGGGATTCTTTCCCTGAAGACCATGCATTCCCCAAAGACCATGCTTGGTCTCATTCAAGCATGAAATACCAGTTTGAGGACTGGCGGGGTATGGTCTTTCTCTCACGGGCAGGTGAAGCGCTCTTCAGCCTTGGATGGCAATCACCTAGAGATGGTGTCTCAATAAAAACACTGGTCCCCATTACCTTAATGGGTTGGTGTCAGGAAGGGCATCCGGCCTATAAAAACACTGCCTCATCATACCATGAAATGACATCCAAAGATATCCGGTATAACTGCGTAAACGAGACTGGAACTAATTTAAGTGAAGGTGTCGCGCACGGTAGGACCTTTGCTCGATGTAGGCAAAATCAGACCGTTATCAAGCTACTACATCAACCGAAGGAAGTGATGACAAGCTTCAGACTCTGTAGTCTGAATGTGGGAAGTTTGAGAGGTAGATCTGGTGAAGTAGCAGAGTTTCTTGAGCGAAGACACATTGATTTGTGCTGCATCCAAGAAACACGATGGAGAGGGAAATCTGTAAGAATGATAGAAGGGAAAAAGGCAACATACAAGCTGTTTTGGATTGGTAATGGAAAAGGCACAGGTGGTGTAGGTATCTTTGTTGCAGAGAAATGGATAGACAAGGTGATTGATGTCAAACGCATAAATGATCGAATTATGCTGATTAAACTGATGATAGGTGAGACAATCTTCACAGCAATATCAGTGTATGCACCACAATGTGGCTTAAGTGAAGAAGTCAAGGATGAATTCTATGACAGTCTCATTGCAGTCACTGGTAAGCTGGCAGAGAAAGAAATTGTTGCTATTGCAGGTGATCTAAATGGCCATGTTGGAAGAACAGCATCTGGGTTTGAGGGAGTCCATGGAGGAAATGGATATGGTGACCGAAATAAGGAGGGTGAAAGAATTCTAGAGTTTGGACTTGCCATGGACATGTTGGTGGCGAATACTATTTTTAAGAAAAGGAATAGCCATCTGGTAACCTATGAGTCTGGGACAGCTATGACTCAAGTGGACTACATTTTGGTAAAGACAAAAGACAGGAAGTATTTGCAAGATGTAAAAGTGATACCCGGTGAAGAATTTGTGACCCAGCATAAGCCAGTAATTTGTGACTTCAGGATTAAGAAAGTACATAAAGTGAAAAGAAAGTATATCCCAAGGAGAAAGGTGTGGAGACTAAATGATGGACAAGTAAAGCAGGCCTTTGAAGATCAAGTGAATGGAATTGTGGGAGCTAGTCCAGGAAAAGACCTACGAAGTGTAGAAGAGCAATGGGAGAAGATCAAGGATACACTTTTAAAAGCCACAGACCAAGTCTGTGGCTGGACAAAAGGGCCTCCACGTCATAGAGTGACATGGTGGTGGAATACTTCTGTTGAAAATTATGTGAAAGAGAAGAGAAGGCTGTGGAGTCAATGGAAAAAGGGGTTAGTTAACAAAGAAAGGTATCTGGAGGCCAAGAGAGTAGCTAGGCAAGCAATCTACAAAGCAAAGATGGATGCCGAGAAAAGAAGGTTTCCAGACATAATGTGTAGAGATGACCAGAAGAATGAAGTATTCAAGATAGCTAAGCAGATGATCAAGACTAATCAGGATATCATTGGAGAAAAGTGTATCAGGAATGATGATGGAGAACTTGCAACAAGTGAACTTGAAAAGAAGAATGCCTGGAAGTGCTATTATGAGAGATTGTTGAACACAGAGTTTTCTTGGGATAGAGAAAATCTTGGAAAGGTAGAAACAGTATCTGGACCAGCCATTTTCATTGAGAAAGAAATGGTGAGGGAAGCTGTAAAGAAAATGAAGAAAGGCAAAGCAGCTGGTCCTTCAGGAATTGTGGCAGAGATGGTCAAAGCTGCAGGTGAAAGAAGTATAGAGATGATCACTGATCTAACAAATCAGATCATAAGAGATGGTGTCATTCCTGAGGACTGGGAAATAAGTACAATTATCAATTGTTACAAAGGAAAAGGAGAAGCTCTAGAAAGAGATAATTACAGAGGATTAAAGTTAATGGACCAAGTCCTGAAAGTTGTTGAAAGAGTTATGGAAAAACAAATTAGAATTGAAATAAACATTGATAACATGCAATTTGGTTTTATGCCTGGACGAGGAACTATTGATGCCATTTTTATCCTTAGACAAATGCAAGAGAAGTACCTTGCGAAAAACAAGAAGCTGTACTTTGCCTTTGTGGATTTGGAAAAAGCCTTTGACAGAGTGCCAAGAGAAGTTGTTTGGTGGGCTTTACGGAAACTAGGAGTAAGTGAATGGCTGATTAAGGTTGTTCAAGCAATGTACAGAAATGCTAAAAGTCGGGTAAGGGTCAACAGTTCCTGTACTAAGAGTTTTGGTGTGGGAGTTGGAGTTCATCAGGGATCTGTACTAAGTCCACTACTTTTATTTGTGTTTTGGAAGCACTGTCAAGAGAGTTTCGAAAGGGTTGCCCAGAGGAATTGCTATATGCAGATGACCTGGTTCTCTCCAGTGAGACATTGGATGGTCTACTTGCTAAGTTAGAGACTTGGAAGAAGGGTTTGGAAGGTAGAGGTTGGAGAGTGAACATGGGAAAAACAAAAGTGATGTTCAGTGGTCGCAATTTTGGAAAGCCATTGGAGAAAGGAAAGTTTCCCTGTTCAGTCTGTGGGAAGGGAGTTAGGAGCAACTCAATCTATCGTGGTATTTGCAAGCACTGGGTACTGTACATAAACAGTGCAGTGGAATAAAGGGCAAACTGACAGAAACTAACCGTTTCAGCTGCAAGAGGTGCATAGAAGGAGAGGCAACCGGTGACTTAGACCTACGGAAAGTGCATTTGGAGGGTGAGGAAATTGAAGTTGTCCAAAAGTGTTGCTACCTTGGTGACACCCTAGGAGCTGAGGCAGGAGCTGGTGCAAGTGTAACAGCAAAGGTTAACAGTGGATGGAGTAAGTTCAGGGAGCTAATGCTATTGTTAACCAGCAGAGCTCTGCCATTACCTAGCAAAGGTAAAGTCTACCAGGCATGTGTACGTAGCACAATGATGTATGGCAGTGAAACTTGGCCAGTGAAAGCTGAAGATGTGAGCTGCATGGAGCGGAATGAGAATGATAGATGGGTGTGGAACGTAAGTCTAAAGGACAGGCTCAGTTCCAATGAACTCAGAAGGAAATTGAATCTGGACAGTATTGGCAGCTGTATGCAGAATTGGAGGCTTCGTTGGTTTGGTCATGTGGAGAGAATGGACAAGAATGCTTGGGTAAGTAGATGCAGAACAATCAAGGTGACAGGAACCACTGACAGAGGAAGACTGAAGAAAACATGGGAGGAAGTGATAAGGATGGATCTGAAACAAAAAGGTGTCAACAGAGACCTGGTGAAGGATAGGATAACTTGGAAGTCAATTTCAAGAAAGCGTCCAACACATGCTAGCATGTAAAACGGACGTTAAACCAAATATGATGATGATGATGATTCCTCCAGTTGTTTGCTATATGCTCCCTCAAATTTCCCAAAAAAAGTTCTTCGCTGCCGCCCTGTCTCTGGTTCCTTCTATATGTCCAGTCAGTTCCAAGTTCTCCAGACCTCTTTTTCGTCATGACGTGCCCCAATTATTCTATCTGCCTTTTTCCAACTATCCTAAACAGGTTCTTTTCCGTTCCTGCTTTTCGTAAAACTTCATTGTTTGGTGCATGAGCAGTCCACGATATTCCCAACATCCTTCTCAAGAACCACATTTCAGCGGCTTCCACCTTCTTTTCAGTTCCGACTGATATTGTCCAGCATTCACATCCATACAGCAGGGTAGATGTTATGTAGCACTGCAGTACTCTCATTCTTGTGGACATTGACATTTTCTGGTGTTTCAAAATTTTCCNATTATTCTATCTGCCTTTTTCCAACTATCCTGAACAGGTTCTTTTCCGTTCCTGCTTTTCGTAAAACTTCATTGTTTGGTGCATGAGCAGTCCACGATATTCCCAACATCCTTCTCAAGAACCACATTTCAGCGGCTTCCACCTTCTTTTCAGTTCCGACTGATATTGTCCAGCATTCACATCCATACAGCAGGGTAGATGTTATGTAGCACTGCAGTACTCTCATTCTTGTGGACATTGACTTTTTCTGGTGTTTCAAAATTTTCCTAGTCGGTCGAAGGCATCCTTTGCTAATCCAATTCTCTGCTTTATTTATTTCGACGTCACATTTACCATTCTGGGTGATGTAGCTCCCCAAGTAATTAAACTTGTCCACCTGCTGGATTTGGTGAGTTCCAATAAGTTATCAGCATCTGGGACTTTGTTTCTTTCTTACTAACATACATACGTTTTTTTGCGATTTATTTTGAGTCCTTTCTTCTTGCTTTCATCCACTACTTTGTTCAAGAGGTTCTGCAGTCCTTGCTGAGAATTTGCAATTAACGTGGAGTCATCTGTGAATCTCAGGCTATTCAGGTTGTGACCACCAAAACTAATCCCATCCAAGCCTTCCAGTTCTCTGAAGATCTTTTCCCCATATAGGTTAAATAGGTCCGGAGAAAACACGCAGCCCTGTCTTACACCTCTCTTGATCTTGACGTATTGACTCAGTTCCACTGTATATGCTACAGGTAAGGAGTCACCATTTGGAAAATATAAGCTCATAACCTCAGATAAAAATATATCATTGGTGCCCAAGGTGGAGTGAGTGGGGGGTGGTAACGTGTATTCGAAAAAAAACCCGAGGAAATAAAGCCAGATAAGTTTTGCAATAAGAATGTATCTTGATTTCACTCTGTAGTAAGTTCCATTGTTGTAATCTTGAACGTTATAGCTCACCCTTTCACTTTGTTGGACCCAAATCCCTAACAAGTTCATTAAACTCTTTGTGATCCATTACACGTATGCACAATAAAAATTGTTACTTATTTGAACAGGTTTACAATCAGAACTTATGTCATTATAAATGCTCTAATTTTCAAGACGTTCTGGAACAGGGCTTTTTATATCATGCGGAGCAAAGTTAAGTGCCAATTCACAGTCTGGATGAACATTGTGTGTTGTTTTTTCACAGTCAAAAACAATAGTATTTGTTAATTAAAAATAGCAATCGCAAAAATTTCCTTTAGGTTTACGCCATATTTTGGGCACAGCAAAAATAATTGGTTTCCTTTGTCCAGCTAGGCACTTCATATGTCCTGCATAGCATGTTAAACTGAACATCTGTGGAGCCCATTGTTTATCTTGGTATCCAACGTTTGCACCCAAAATATCACTTATATTGCTTTAAATTTATAGGTCTTTTTCTTTCTTTGCCTTTTGAATGTAATCGTGCCAAATTCATCGTATAAATTGCCTGCTTGGTTTTTAAAAATCTAGACTTGTCATTTCTACAGTGCCAAACAGTTGTCGGTTGTTATTGATTTTGAGTTTGATTACAAATAGACTAACTCAATGCTTCTCCATTTCGATTTCAATTGTTGCTTTCCTGCCTGTCCTGTTTATAATTGCAATAATCAATTTTAACCAACAGCCCATATGATTCCACGGATACACCATACCAACTGTCAGTGACCTATCAGCATAGAGTTTAAGCCAATGGCTGTGCTACATTAACAGTTTAGCACCACCAATCAAGTGCTTTGTGCTTCTTGAACGTAATAATGTATTTTTATAAAAAAATAAACATTATTACCTTTATTTTAAAAATGTATGAGTTTGGTATAACGAAAATCAGAATTAATGACTAGACTGTTTTGAAATAGGCTAATCATATATATTAGGAGATATACATTCATGCTATATTTCATATAAAACATTATCAGGCTCATTCATTATATGAGTATGAATAAAACAGAAATTAGTATCTAAAAAGAGGGTAAAGTTGCATAATTCTACAGCATATGCAAAAACACACCATTTTCCGGTTATTCTCATTAGTCTGTTCGTATAAAATGATCAAATATCATTCTAATATACTGGGTCCATGCTTTTGCATTCACTTTGTAAGTAAATTGTAAGCAGATTATTAACAGATTGTATGTGATTGTTGAACAAACAAATAATTAAAAGATGGTGCGTTTTACCTATATAAATAGGTACAGCAATGAGAGCAATTGAAGATACCTGGATTGAAAAAGGGAATTATTGATTTTGAGTAACTTGGTCCTTTTATCAACATCTGGCTGACGAACTTCCCAACCAACCACAATATGGAGAGATTCTGCAGGGTGAAGCATCATAAGACGCAGTTGTCTAATTTCGCCGTCCTTTAGGGTATAGTGTTGGGCACCATGCTTTTCCTTTGTCACATCAACGACTTGCCCAATACCTTGAAGTCAAGAGTATTTCGCGGACAACTGTCTACTATACTAAGAGGTTCACAAGTTCCAGGCTCACCTTTATCGACAGGCTAACCTCAACAGCCTGGAAATGTAGCCTGCTCAATGGAAGGTGAGCTTCAATGCACATTAGTGGTACATCCTCTCCATCATGCCCAAACCTATCTAATTATACAGTCTCAATGGCACAGTTCTCAAAAACATTGACCGGAACCCCTATTTTGGAAGCAAAATCGCCTCTTAGCTGAAATAGACCAACCACATAACTGAACTCTGCTAGAGGGAAGAAACAGCCCTTAGAGTTATATGCCGGAAACTCCGAAATTGCCCATAAGAATGTCGTCACCTTGCCTATATTGCTACAGAAATTTAAGATCCACATTTAAGATCCGCCCTCTTGTATGGGGTAGTAGTGAGAAATCCCTGTCCTACGAAGAACACCAGTATGCTGGAACGCACCAAGGGGCAGGTGCAGTCTTCATCAGGAAAGACTACAGGTAAAGAGTAATGGGATGCATGAAGGAAATTCTACAGTATCTCTCCCCCGTTCGAAGCCCCCATTTGAAGAACGCCGAAGACAGCTCCGACTTATCATGCAGTACATAATCAAAGGTGGCATGGCTCTGTCCATAGCACAAAGTGCCATCCGTATACCAGATGACAGAAGTAGGAGAAGGACCAGAACAACAAGATACGCAGGACATGAGAAGCACAACATAACCGCCAGTCAAGCCACCAACAACAGCCGTAGATTTAATGTCACTACCGTAAAGACGGGACAGTACTAAGGTTCTTTCTTCATAAGAACACCATTTAAATGGAGCCTCTTCAGCAAAAATATTTTCCTACTGTAGCCTACCAAATCATTCACAGCAGCAGATGACAGACTTCGACCTGGATGTTTCTAACCTGCTTTTTCTATACCATAAAAGAGTACACTACAAGTTTCAATCAGTGAGATTGTGAAAGACATTTATGCTATCAGTTTAGAAAAATCTGCGCCACCCAATGTTACCTGGGTAGCCATTATTGACTTCTTCGACTACCGACCATCCACCATCAGGGCGGCTGCCTGATACTCAGATCCAAAAACATAACATCCAAAGAATTAGCGGTTGTCTCCTTTGCAGGACCCTAAACTCCCTAAAAGTCACTATAACCTCCTTGATCTAGTAAACCTGGTGTAAAATCCACATTAAAGTCAAATGTACAATCAAAATGTACTAATTTGATCAAGTTCACATCGGGTCTAATATCATTAGCCATGCTGTAATCTGCAGGAGGTAAAGGAACAAGGTTTTGTGCCTATTTACAACCTGGATAAACAAAGCTTGATTTAACTTTGAAATTAAAACCAGAAAAGTTTGTTAACGAAAAAAAGCAACAGGAATAATGATCTTTAGATTCATGCCAAATCACACCCACAGCAAAAGGCATTGATTTCCTTTGTCCACTTAAGCCATTTTCAGAGCTCTGCACAACATGTGGCACTGCACTTGTGTGGAATCCATTGTTTATCTTGGTCTCCAACTTTGCACCCAAAATAACAGTTATATCCTGTTTTCAATTTATAAGCTATATTCTTTCTTTGTTTCTTGAATGTGAGCTTGTCAGATGTACAGCAGATAACGTGTGGGTGTCTTAAACATAATAATGTTTACAATTATGACTGTCTTGCTTTTAAATACAATTATCAATTTTAATCGTAAGTTCCATGTTCGACGACGTTAAATTTCCTGGCTGGAGGTACTTTTTCTTCTGTCGAGGAGACCAAAAAAAGTCTAAAAAATGTTAAATGCAGACAACGAAATATAACAGAAAAATACATCTGGGGAGGTGGGGGGGGGGAGAAACAGTAAAGCAGGCAAAAAAGCCAGCATTGATACATAATACTAATTGTTAGTGACCTGACACCGTAGAGAAGGTTAACATATTGGCTTTCTCTAACTCAAATTTCAAAACGTGTGCTTTTCTAAACGTGTTCGCCCGGAAAATTTGAATTTGACGTAAACCAATCAACTGCTTTTTTCCATTATAATGAAGCCTATCATTATTATTGTCGGTAGTATGTTGTTTGTGACAGGCCAGTGATTGGTTGTCACTTGTGGACAGTGGATGACGTTCCAATGGTTACTGCTTTCAGAAATCGAGTTGACCTGCACACAGGTGATATCAGAAAACATTGCAAAGTTTACTTGACATTCTATATCATGGTTTCCTGTTAATCCTGTATGATTATCTCACCTTCTTCTGAAATTTCTCTTACGTGACGATATATTTTATTAATATTTTGAGAAAAAGCATGTGTTTCCTTGAGTTGTCCAGTATTTATTTACTTTGGTTACAATGATCAGTTGACAGTGTCCAGTTCACTACACTATCAGTATCAATTACAATTAGTACGAGATGCAAGTAAGTGGCAAATCATTTGAATTATTCCGAAGCTGGAAACGTCCTGTGAGAGTAAGGGAAAGTGGTCAGGGACTTGGGAAGCGAAATAAATTTGAGTCACAAAACCAACTGATGGAACAGAGAATGCATTTGACAAATTAAGAGGTCAAACAAATTTACCAAAAGCATTAATCCTAGAAAAATCCCCAGAAAGTAGAATAGCGTGTAAAAAACGAGAATGTAACTAATTATATCATGTCATTGCCTTTTGTTAAAGTTAAAAGCCAGTCAAAAGAATCAAGACAGCAACTCGACAATTTTGAAAGAGAAATGACCGTAGGAATTGAATGCTATAGTGCTTTGCGGACAGTTGTCCTTTAGGAGAAATAGTAAAGAGAATCGTGGGAAGTAAGACGCCTGGAGACATAAGATTACGCAGAAGAATATGCACAAACATTTTAACAAACGTTGTGGGTTTTGCGCTGATAGTAGAGCTTGACGACAGCTTGGAAATGAAAAATTTCTGTTAATTTTTATAAATCTGCGGACGTATCTGCAGATAAACATATGGCTGTTTTGCTTTATTACTTAAAGTAAGATCTGCTCTGCATTAGCTGGACTCAAACATATAGGAAGTGCCGAAGGTAATAGTCGATTCGGAGCTCTTAAGAAGTACCTTTCTGATCTTGCTTTGAATTGGTAAATTGTATTGGGTATGTTTCAGATGGTGCTGCAAAGATGATTGTATATTTAATTTCCTCTGCGCCAGGATTCTGGAAGAGTCACCACGTTGTATTCAGATCAGATGGGTCTGTCATTCTTTAAGTCTTTGTGTGGAGGGGTTGCCTTTGAAAAATTTCCACCAAATCTTGAAATAATAATATATTGAAAGAATTTCCAAAACAGTTCTTGAAAGGTACAATCAGAAGAGATATCTTCAATGAGTCGTTCGATGTCATGAACTCTGTCAATAAACGTGCAAGAATTCCATTTCCAATCACAAAATTGAGTGCAACTCATTGGTTGGTACACACCAAAATGCTATAAAACATATTGGTCTATTGGAAAGAGTTAAGCACCTACTTTTCTGTAATTTGCGCGAGACAAGACCAAGATGGTACAGGAAATGCAAAATGCCCAAATAGGCCATCCCTACTTTTATTTCCTTACAACCATCGTAGCCGAATTTGACAAAGACAATGCATTCTTTTTTAGAAATTCCAAGAAATTCCTCACTGTCAAAGCAAAGCCCCTCTGAAGAGCACCATCCGAGCCCCAATTGCTGCGGAAAAGTGACGTTAAAATCTAACAAATGCATTCTTTTAAGCTTCCAATATAAATCCTGACATAATGGAGCGAGAGCTAGATGCTCACTACAAAAAAGCAGAAATTATTCCAATAACGATATCCGTCTACATCTTAATTATATCGATTCTGAAGTCAACGTCAATATTGTAGTTTCTGTCAATAACTAAAAACTATATGTGACAGAGAAAAACAAATTGCAGGTTTGAAATCAGTACATAGAATTCCATATAGTACATGTAACCTCATTCGAGGGACAAACTATATGTTTTTCATTTTTATAGGGAGAGATACAGCTACACCGTCATCAGCCGAGTACACTGTCGTTAAATTGTGTCGTTAAATTACAGTATAAAGCGTGTAAGACCTAAAATAAAAACTCCTCTGAATAAAGCACCAGAAATTAATAAAATTATTTAGTATAAGTGAAGATGTCAATAAACATTCCATACATATCAATGATCGATGGCATATGCTAACATGTCTTGCCAAAAAAGTCATCACAAATTCTGACGTACAATTTTTAATTATAGGAGATGTTTTACAAGCATTTTCCCTGTTCTTGGGATCAAATTGTATCTTACTTAGGGACTCTAAGCAGCAAGAGATTTCTTCGCAAAACGCCACTTTGGATGCTGACAAATGAATTTTTGAAATTTATACGCTCAGAGACATAAATTTTAACCTTTTTGTTACAATGCAGGTGTGGTAACCACAAAGCCACAGTTACTACAATTGCTGCATGGTGTTTCATCTTTACAAAGTAAAACTGGAAATATCAAAATTACCACAGAACAAAACCATCACTCTTCGCTCTCAAGTTGGAGCAAAAAAGCACATGAGGTTTTCACTACTCACAAAAATAAGGGGCATTTTGTCATCAAAACTCTATACTGTACATTACCACGAATGGTGTCATTGCACCTTAGGAGATGTAACTTCAATTTTGTGGTAACTCAGTGTTGACCGTAATTAGTTGATTTTTAAGCAGGCAACGTACGGCAGGAATTGTAGTTTTCAAAATTATTATGCTTAGGTGAATCTTTACTAGCAAATTAGAACAGTATAAAGTGCATATGGTGTGCCACATGTACATTTCTGCTATTTCCCACTCCAAACGTAGGTGAGAAAGAAGGAGGGTTTGGTAAAAAGAACCAATCTCTTCCCATAAACGCCCAATGCTACAGAAACAGCAACTGAAAAACCAAATCTACTCTCTGATGGACTCCTGGGGTCATTTCCAGAGAGGAAGCACATTTCTAATATTACACAGGAATGCTCATCCTTTTCTGTCTCCTTATGCCAGAGCATTTCTAAAGGACACTTCATAAGTGATATTTCAGTTTGCATCTTGAGTCATTCTATTGTTTGGGGGTTTGAATTTTAGGTCTTCCCGTTTTTTGGGGTGTTTGGAATAAATTCTCGAATGAGCATCTCTATCAAGTAAATGCTCAAACACATAACAGCAGTGAAAGCAAAAATGGGTGCTACTGATAGGAAACATATGTCTAGTATCCAAAATGTGAGTAAGGGTCAGTATTCTGGAATGTACAGACACAGGAAAACTTGCACAAGTAACATCAAAAATTAAACAGTACACCCTACACATTCTAGGTATCAGTGAAAGATGGGGAGCAGGATCACAAAGAGCGACGAGTGTAGCATGTAAGAAGGTGAAACTGAGAGATACAGGAGGAAAAAGAGCTGGAATACAGAATTATCTACAGAAAGGGAGAAAATCAAAAGTAGAGTACTTTTAAAATGTAGCTGAAGAACAGGCTCCAGTTTTTGACAGAGCGCCCTCACTCAGACACACTACTTCAAAGGCAGGTCGAGGCAATTTTAAATGTACCTGCCAACTGGTGGAACCTGCTTGGGGAAGAGAATAAACAAGGAGTGGATAACAGCAAATAGTTGAAGATTAGAGTCAAAGGCATGAAAAAATACACATGTAACAAGCATATGAACAAAAAAATCTTAAGAGGTTAGCACTATTGTATCCTGGAGAAACGCTGAGCGTCAAATGTCCAAAATTGAGACTTATACAAACCAACAAACTTGGATACTTCTTAGTTTTAGCTTCAACTAATTTATTTTTGTATTTACAATCTCATATTCATTCTCAAAACAATAGTCAAATCACAAGGTAAGTCTACATCACGTGCTGCACACATGTGAAACAGTTGTTTAATTACAAACCGCTATTGGTTTATCAAATTCCTTCCTTCAAGCATTGTGTTACATTACACAAACAAACAAAACACAACTGAAATGTCTGGTCTCTCAGGTGCTTTTGCGACTCTGCTTGACCTCGTCACTTTTAGTGAAATTTTGGCTATTATTGTCCTGAGGTGAACAGGGTATTTCAGCTGAGCTACTTTGGCCTGGTGTAACAGCTTCTACACTACCTTCAGCACAAAGAATCGGATTCGGTTGTTGTAAGAACCACTTTGCTCTGCTAGCATAGTGGTTCTTGGTGGTAGCGCCCGCCAGGGCACCATTGGAAGTTTGCAGGAGCCGCTGGAAAGAAAGGGAGCGTTGGGGGCGTTTTAAGAGAGGGGTTGCGATTGAGTAATTTCAAATGCCATTGGTAGTAAACAATTTCTTTAAAATTTCGGAAGATCATTGAGATCCCTTTGCGTTCCATTTTGGAATATTCTGAGAGCAGTTGCAAGAGTGCTACGCATAAAGGGTGTGCATAAGTGCATTGCCTTCAGAATATTTCCATTTGCTTGCGGTGTGCGTTATAATCGTGTAAATTGGTCACAGATTGACAGAAGGTGCTGTCAAGTACACTTTTTAATGTTTGTGTTATGTGACAGGCCTTTGTTAATCGACTGACCTTGAGCAACAAGACAATAGGAAGGGAAATTGCAATTTTGGAGGAATCATACTTTAAAAACCAATATATGCATTTAATGAAACACATATTGAAAATTAGATAAGAGTTTGACAAATGCCATTCAAAATGCTCCGAAGCCTGCTAATATTTCTCATCTCAAACCTTTTCTGGGTATGGTAAATTTTTGTGGAAAATTCACCCCAATTTAGCAGATAAACGTAATCTATTATGCAGTTCTTTTTCGTGTTACCTATCGTGGTAAAATTCACCGTGATATTCGTATTCGATCGTGGTGTAAATATCGTTACAGGTTTTGTCTAGACCAATACTAATTTTAATTTTAATTTTTATTTTCAGATTTAGTGTATAAAGTATTAGTTTTTAGATTTTATGATTTGTAAACAGGACTCCTATTGATAACAACATATTTTTTGTTGAAGTGATTTATCCTGTATAAAGACTCATTATAAATAAATTATAAATAAGTGATCATGGACTCAAGAGTGTCAGAATGCATTTAGCTATGCCAAGCATGTTTTGACTAATAAAAAGGTTCTAGCTCATTATGATCCCAGTTAGATCCTTAGTCTTAGTGTTGATGTTCCATCTTCTTATCTAGGTGCAGTTATTAGTCACAAAATGTCAGACGGGTCAAAGAGACCAGTAGCCTAGAGCTTTCGTACCTTACATCAAGCTGACAGGAATTTCTCTTATATAGAAAAAGAATTCTGGTAATTGTTTTTGGTGTAAAGAAATTCACTTGTCATTTTTATTATCCTAAATTTACCCTAGTGACTGACTATCAACCTTTGACAATAATGTTTGGTCCCAAATTTGGGATTTTAACTCTAGCAGCTGCTCTTATGCAACGATAGGCATTGTTACTGTCTGGATATCAATACGATGTTGTTTATAGATTTTCTTTACAGAATGGTAATGATGATATGGTGTGTTGATTACTAGTAATTTAGCCAGAGAACGTCTTTACTTTTGTTTTAACTTCGGCCCAAACAACTTCACAGTTGGTTTGACTAGTATCTTCTTCCCAGCTGGTGAGGTTCTCATTAACTGCTGTAAAGAACGCTCCTTCGTTTTTATTTCGAATCCTTTTCAAGTCGAAAATCATCGTGTTTTCTGCAAACGCAGTCGTCCACTAAAAGGAAAGTCTTATTCATGAAGAGTGGCACATTGCCCTAGATTCGGTGATTTTGGCCAAAGTCCTGCAGCAGGCCGATTTCGCGATGTTGTTTATTGAAAATAGAAAGAGAAAGGCCACACTCAAAAGGTGTGTTGTTCCCGTCCCCGAATTGTTAACCTTACAGGCAGAAAAATGACCGTCGGGAGAAAAAGGGTCACACAAAATCATTAACCCTTTAACACAGGATTTTTGTATCATGACACCGGAGAAGTCGATGTGTGTGAATCCTTTGAGTTTTTTGTAGTTTTTGACTCTCAAATTATGCCGTATAAGATTCCAATTAAAAGAGCAAAGTTGGACATTAATATGAACTTAATACGGACGGATCCCAATCCACGACTTATAAAGTTCTGTATGAAAAACATTTTAGAAATTATTAGATGAAACTGAATCTTTAGTAGGCTGTATAACAAATATGATAATATATGATAATATATTTCTTACTATCGTCTACCAACTGCCACTGTTTAAAGTCCAGAATAACTATCACTGGTGTTACAGAGCATCATAAGTAACAAAGACAAGAACATCACAGTTGTTGGTGACTTCAACCTCCCACACATAAACTGGGATAATTGCTGTGTAATAACAGTTCCAGATAAATCATATCATCATCAAGAACTCACAAGTCTGGTGAACAAACATGGACTTGAACAAATACAAATGAAACAAACTAGACATACCATTTCAGACCTATATATCTCACAAATCATTCCAGCCTAGTAAAAAGATATGATGCCATCACAGGTGTATCAGACCACCATGTGGTAGTGGTTGATTCAGGCCTAATATCCATATACACCATACCAAAAAGGAAAAATATACGACAAGGCCGACTGCGGTGACGTTGGGACGGCAGTGAACAACTTTATGGAAGAGTTAAAATCTAAAAAAAGCAAGAAGACCTTAAAACAAAGTGGTAGAATCTTAAAGATGTCTTGTAAAGATCATGAATGAGAACATCCTATCAAAATTAACAAGAAAAAGACATAACCACCATTGGAGTTGCAGCAAACTACAGAGGGAAATAAAGAAAAAACACAAACTGTTTCAACGTGCGAAATTGATCAACACACCACAACCTTGAGATACAAACAGTAAAAATGGTCAAACAACGTGACATTAGACAAACACGCTGGAATGGTGTCAATAGCACCATAGAATATAAACTTCAAGGAGGTAACAAGATGTTGTTTCAAAAATACATCAAAGCAAAGCGCCATGATGCCATTGGTGTAGTGAGTATAAAACATAACGGGGCGTTACACCAAGATAGCAAGAAAAGCAGAGCTCCTGAACACAAAGTTAAAGTCAGTTTTTACTAGAGTGTGAATAGACCTCTCCTACTACTCACAGAGAAGAAAACTCCCGACAAGCCCGAGATAAAAAGTGACAATAAAGGTGTAAAAAAAGTTATTGAAAAAACTAATTACACAAAAAGCCGGTAGTCCTGCCAACATACCAAACGTATAGCAATAGAAGAAAGGTCATCAACACCCTCTATGGCAGACTCAGGTTTAACCCAAGAAACTGTGCTTGGCCCTGTGATATTCGATGTCACATAAATTACCTACCACAATGTGATGATTTTAAGGTTTGTCTTTTTGCTGATGACTGTTTCCTGTATCATCCAATCAAGACCATAGACAAACAACTGCAGCTACAAAAAAAGTTAGTCATTAGAGAAATGGGCAGGAATAGGATTGGAATATGCATTTTAATGCCACTAAATCCTTCGTCATTTCAGTATCTAAGAGCAGTAAAACACCTCACTAATACTGCTACGAACTGGACAGCCACACCCTCAAACAAGTTCAGGATAACTCATACTTTGGCATTACACTCAGCGAGAGCCTCAAATGATCAACCCATGGCAACAAAATCACAGGACGCTCTAACTCAATTATTGGGTTCATTTGTCGTAATCTCAAATACTGCTCTAAGAATTCAAAGAAAACAGCCTATCTCTCTTCTCCGCTCAACCATGGGTTATTCATTCGTTGTATGAGACCCAAATCTTAAGAGGAATGTTTAAAACCTTAAGGCAGTACATTGCCAACTAGCTCCTTTTGTGTAAAATGCTTATGTCAGGTATAGTTGGGTCATCAAAATGAACCAAAAACGTAAATGGCAACTACTACACAAAAGACGGTGAGACCAGTGTCTAATACTTATTTACAAGATCATCAATGTCTTGGTGGCTATCCCTGCTGACTCATTATTCTCAAGCAAAACCAGATTATCAAACTGGTTTGATGACGATGTATTTCCTGGTCGATTCCTTCCTGTAGCTGTCCAGTTCAGACAAAGCCCTGGAGGTCGAACAGTCTCATTGCTTACTCAAACTAAATCAACTGACCCTTTTGTTCATTTATGGAAACGCATTGCCAAAAATAAGCTGGTACCAAAGGCTGATTGCGTAGTGCTACCACACAACATGTACTGCCCCTAGGTGTGAAATCAACTGTGAAGCATAAAGTGTGTATGTGGCATCTACTTTCCAAGTAAGACAACCGACAAAAGACACAAGGCAGGAGATGATTGTTTCGAAGAAGACGAAGAAGACACTGTAATTTTTGTTTAAATGTGGTATGTTGTTGCTGACAGTGGTGACACAGAATGAGATGCATGCCCAGTCCTCAATATATTTGGTTTGCTAAGTTGTGCGACCTTTATAGAATTATATTAAACGAAATTTGTATAATATTATACTCAGTTGACATTGTTGAAGCTATAACTATATTTCTGATGGGTTTTTTCACTTCTCTGGTTCAGTTTCCTTATTTTTGGGGGAGGGTGCTCTAAATGAGGGGTATAAAGTTTGTGAACAGAGAGAAAGGAGAGGCGCGGTAAAAAAATATAGGCTTTTTAAGTGGGCGTCATACACGGTTGACCCCTTATATACATCATCAAAACAATACTCAAATTACAAGTCCAAAGGCTTATTTTTAATCACGTATTTCATACATGCAAAACAGTTTTTTACAAAGTCAATATGGTTTTATTACAGGCACAAACAGACGAAAAAGCATTGCTGGATAATTTTGGAAGCCAGAGAGAAGACAAGGTAAACAAAGGTGACCAATTAGGGTTTAAAAATCACCAAAGTAGTATATGGCCACTCCTGTGGAGAAATCAATGCTCCATTTGCAGAGAATCTGGGATGACTTTGTCCCTCGTATTAGGACCTATGAAGCCTCCTTCACAAGTAAGGTTGGAAAGAGTGACCACAATTCCAAGTGACAACTGGTCTGAGATAAAGTTTCATCAAGTCAGCACACATCTTCAATATTGAAATATACAGGGTGATAAAATGGTTTTTGAAAACCAGACAAAATGGATTAGAAAGGTCACTTTATCAAGTAAAGACCTTAACTTTGTTGATTACAAGCAACAACTAGGCCTGGAGATCAGTCAGAATAAGACAGAGCTGATGGCATACAATAGCCTAAACCCTATACCAGTGCAGGCAAATGAAGACCTAGCAACAATCAAAGAGTACCCTCACAGATGCAGCCTTGTCAAACATGATTGGGTGCAGACGTCAATATAAAAAGTTACTGGGAAAATATGAAAATAACTGAGAAAATATGTCTTTTTGCTGTCCAAAAGATACAGCAAAATGACCAAGCTGAAGTTGAAACAGAAATGTATTCTTTTTAGCCTTCTCTGCGACTCTTAAGTTGGGGAATGACAGTGACCTTATAAAACTGTAAGCCTTCCACACCAAAACCCTCTAAAAAATCCATCTTGGATATGGATTAGGCATGTTCTTCAAAAGAAACCAAAAAATGTCACCAATCTGACCCTCCACTAGACACATACAACTGGGGTATTTGCTAGGTGATCGAGAGCTGGGTGGCCTTTGTTGCTGCCCTGCATACCAGCTGACATAATGGACAGAAAGTAAATATGCAAATGATCACTAGTTTCAAACCAGTGTTTATTTCACTAAAACATCATTACCTTATCATATGAAGGTCAAATCTTAAATGAAGCCAAGATACTTTTTCAATTATTTTTTCAGTGTGGTTATCAGTGCATACCTTATACTTCACTACAAAAAAAATATTTTATGCACATGGAGCACAAACCCCCCTCTCTCCATCCTTCCCTCTCTCTCTCTCTCTCACACACAAACTTCTTTCTTCACAAAGAATTTGAAGTATTTATTCTTAATCTCTTTAGCTTCCTAATTGTTCTGTGATGCCTTAAGATTCTTCGCCACATTCTTCAGTTTTTATGATGGTAAAGAGTAACAGCTTTTGATGTAACTGAGGCTATTTTATGAAAATGTGCTATTCGCTAATATTTTTTATGTTTCCTGTAGTTTTTACTGCATGATCACCAACATTCATTTAAAAGCACCCACTTTAATGACACTGCATTTATTTTTGATGGACTATGAACACAAATTGATAGCACTAAAACACTACAATTTCCCATAGTTACTTTTATAGCTTTGAAAGTGATGAATCTATTTACATCTATTTTTGAGTATGCCACCAATAACAACTCAAATTCAAAATCGACTATGAAAAATAACTTGTTTCAACAGTCATGTACACAAATAAAAGAGCAACCAAAAAAAGGTTGCAGTAAATATAATCACTTTAGCCACTTGTATTTCAAATCAGGTCCTTTGGAAGTTTAGAATTATAACTTTATCAAATGAATCATTGCCATAGAGCTTATACAAAAATAATGCCTGGTTAAAAAGCCTATTTTGACCTCCTACCCCCAAGTCTCACTCTGTCCAAAAACTTGATATACCCTCATTTTGGAGGTCCTAAACAAGAGTACCCCCACATATTTAAAGCGAATCTATGAAGTGAAAAAATAGGAATATCAGAAATATATTTAAATATAGTTATAGCTTCTTCTTTTGGCTTTGTCCAACCCTAGGTCAGTTCAGCTGCTTGGCAACTTTGTCTCCGCTCCCCACATTCTTCCAACATTTCTGCTTGCAGCCCCAGCTCTTTTAAGTCTCTTTTCGGGTCCATACCTATGTTTCCCGGCAATCCCGCAGTAACCCCTGTTCCCCCATACCCATGTTCCCCGTGGTAACTATATTGCCAGGTACCTATTCCCAAGAAACATATTTTAGGACCATGGTTGCTTTCGGCCCAAGTGCTTTCTTTGAACAGAGGTGGATACCTCGAAACCCTTTCCCAGAAGTCATGAATTCCAGAAAATGCAGCTTCCTATTGGTAGAATCACTACCGGTGCTGGAAGAAAGAATGTCAAGCACGTGTTAGAACAAATCGATTCAACATTGAACACGTGGAAGATGCGAACGAAATCCACGTACTATTCCACGAGGAACACACCCATGAGACTGATGACAAAATGATTAATCGAGCGGTATTGACGCCATGCGCAGGGAAGTTTAGACAACCTTGCTCGTCCAATAAAGCGTGTGTATGATGCAACAGTGGCTAATGTTCACAAACGACAAGCACAGGGTGGAGGAGACCGACCCCAGATCGACAGTTCTCTTTCCTTCCGAACAATTCTAAGGTGAGCCAATTGCCAGAAATCCTTGCCGCAGTCGAAGATGTCAACATTGCCGGGCCTTGGGCTGAAACATGGCTGCATGATCGCGTTTTGTTCCATCAGGATAATGACTGGAAAATATCCATTTTTGCAACTGATGCAAACCTAAGAGCCCTTGGGTCCATATAGATATAACTTTCAGATCCTGCCCTGCCCCATACAACCAATTTTTTACAGTTCTTGGCAGGTACCATGGCGGCGTCATACCTCTGGTAGATGTGTTGATGGAAAATAAGGCAACAGGTATTGACAGCAATTTCTCGCCCACGAAAACAAAGCAAAAGATACATGGAATGAAAAGAGAATGCATGGGCAATTTGTCTGAGACCTGACAGATGATGTAGAAGATGAGAAGACTTGGCAATGGTTGTCAAAATGTGATTTGCAGGTTGGTACAGAAGCCTTGATTTGTGCAGCACAAGAGCAATCCATCAGGACAAATTATGTGAATATTCACATTGATAGAATGGCTGGAAGCCCCATGTCAATTGTGTGGCCAAACAGGTGAAAGTATCCAACACATTGTAAATGCATGTGAGAAGTTAGCTCAGAAGGAGTACAAGAGGCATCATGATAATGTAGCAAGAAAGATTCATTGGGATATATGCAAGAAAAGAGGACTGGAATGCAGTAAGTAATGGTATGACCATGCCCCTGAAGGAGTTTTGGAGAGTGATGTAAAGTTGTTGTAGGATGTAAATATCCAGTGTGATAACATGATTGAAGCAAGGTCAGATTTAGTCTTGGTAGAAAAGAACATACAGCAATATTCATTGACATAACAGTACCAGCAAGTGCGAACATGGCAGAAGAGAAAAAAAAATAGAAAAGTATCAAGATCTGAAAAGAGAAATAAGAAGACTGTGGAAACTGAAGAAAGCAGTTGTCCCTGTTGCTATTGGAGCTCTGGGATCTGTGACCAAAGGATTTGAGAAGCTGGTCACCCATGACAAATGTGTAGTACCTGTTACCTCTCCCTGGGACCAAGAAATACCGGGTTGACATCCAACAGGGGCTAGTCTGCCTTATGGGTAGGGGGGCTATTTAGCTTTGGCCAGCAACCCCTATAGTGATGGTGTAACAATAAAAACACCAGTGGTTGTGCATCTTAAAACACGACCTCTTTTGAGTGAAATGATAACAAATAGTTAGAAACTATAACTTGAAGGGGGCTGGAACTTCATGTGAAGGTCCCTTGCCCAGCAGCTGTCCCCCAGTTCAACAGTGTGTGTGGGGTGCTGGTTATCATCATATGACTGTCAGTACAAAGTGGTCTAAAGAAGTAAACAAGGTTGTGATGGAGTTTTTTTTAGGATCAAACCTTTTGATTTGGACAGTAACCCAATTCAAGGAAACTGCCAAAGATTGATCCATGAGTGGAGAGAATGTGGAATTTTTGATGTTACAGAGCAATGATTGTGTGACCAAGCTAGAGTTATTAGGAAAAATGTATGGCTATCAGAGTTGTAATTGGAAAGTATTTGGAGAATGATTAATGCAGATAACAGAGGAGAATGAGACTGTTGTAGAAGTTGGGCTGGAACAATCAGAAAATGTCAAAAGTGGACCTGATGAGGGAACTGATCATATCTTACATAACCATACAAAGGTATTGGAAATCCAATTCCAAATGTTGAAACATTGGATGAGAAAACATAACTGATCTTTGTTCAACTACAGGATGTTATGATTGAAGGCAGAGCTACTAGTGGTATCCATTTTATGAAAGTTGATATAAAAGAGTCTGAATAGACTCACAGCTAAAGTACACAGGGTTATTGAGTTCATTGAAACAACAAATATAACTCAAACAAACAATCTAATCAAAGCTGCGGGTGTGTGGGTAGCCAATCAGCTTGGTCTCAAAATATACAAAAGAGTAAAAAAAACAAGAGCCTTGGTAGAAGAGATGCTTTGAAAATGATATAAAACAGCTGAAAAAGGATGTTAGCTTTCTAGAAAGATTGAAAAAGGGAGACATTTAAGATCACCAAGAAGGCAAAGCTAAATTAATGAAGGAAAAATACAGAGTAGAACGGAAAGGGTTAAGAACTGTGATTGAAGAAACAAAGCAAAGAATCCTCACCAAAGCTGCTAAAATCACTAGATACGAGCAAAGAATAGAGCATTATAGGATAAATAGGTTGTTTGGTATTGATCAAAAGAAAGTCTACAATCAGTTCAATGGTCAGACAGGAAATGGTAACAATCATATCCCAAATGCTGAGGAAAGTAAGACCTTCTGGAGTAAGATATGGAGTGTAGGGAAAGAGCATAGTAAGGAAGTTGATTGGTTGAAGGAAATGAAGGAGAGATGGGGAAGGTGAAGCAGGGAAATATATTGATTGATAAGAACAAAGTTAATAACCAATGCAAAAAGATGTCCAACTGGAAAGCACCAGTACACAATGGGGTGCAAGGCTTTTGGATGAAGAGACTCAATAAGATGTACAGCAGAAAAGCATCTCAATTGAATGAAATGCTAGAGGAAAAGGAGGGCATACCAACTTTGATGACATATGGTAGAAACTGAGTTGTATCAAAAAGATGCAGTCAAGGGAAATACATTAAAAATTTTAGACCAATTACTTGCTTACCAATCATGTGGAAATTAATGACTGGTATAATATCAAAGGAGATGTACTGCTTTCTGGAAAGTGAGAACTTACTCCCAGAGGAACAAAACGGGAGCAAGAGAAAAAGCTGAGGTACTAAAGACCAAATACTGATTTATAAGGCAATACTTAAAGATTGTAAGAAAAGAAAGACAAATCTAGCTATGACATGTATTGATTATAGGAAAGACTATGATTTTGCACCCCATCCCCCATAGCCATATCTTAGAGTATCTTGAGATATGTGGTATTGCTGGAAACATCAGGAGTTTTATTGAACTAAGTATGAAGGGATGGAAACTTCTCTCGACTTCCAAAGGATCTGATCTATGTGAGCTGGATGTCAATTGAGGCATATTCCAGATATAGCCTTTCTTCGTTGATATTTGTCTTGTGAATGATCCCACTTTCCCTACTCTTACAAAGGCATCCTGAAAATGGGGTCAGAGTAAATACAAACTAAACCATTTACTTTATATGGATGACCTAAAACTGTTTGGGAAGAATGAAAACCAAATAGATAGCCTGGTGCAAACAGTGTATCTATTTTGTGAGGACATCAGTAAGGAATTTGGTTGAAAGAAGTGTGCAGTAGTTGTTCTGAAGAGAGGGTAAATAACTAGGTTTGAAGGAATCCATCTACTGAATCAAGAAGTAATGAGAGAAGTAGATGAAAAGGGGAATACTTACCTTGGTATCCTTGAACTGGACGAGGTTAAAGAACAGGAAATGAAGGACAAAGTGATTGCTGGACATAAATGAGAGAAGGTTAAGTCTAGTGCTGAAATCCAAACTTAATTGCAACAATAGGATAAAAGGAAAGTAGAGGAATTGAAAAAATTTGACAGAGCAACATGAAAGACTTTGACTATGTACAGTGCTTTTCCATCCGAAAAGTGATGTTGATCACCTATATGTTAAATGAAGAAATGGTGTTAGAGGTCTGATTAGCATTGGAAATTGTGTGTGAGGTGAGGAGAAAAATTTCGAATTGTATGTGCAGGATTCAGAAGAAGAGCTACTAAAAGGTGTAAAAAAAGTTCTTTTCATTGAGGAAGAATTTAAAAGGAGTACCCAAAACAAGGCCAAATAGACAGTTCATCCCTGAGATGAATGATGAAATAGATAAAAGACTTTTTAAAATGGGTTGTGCAAAGTGATCTTAAAGTGCAAACAGAGGCACTAATAACTGCTGCCCAAGAATATGCGTTAAGGACAAACCATGTCAAGCACAAGATTGACAAAACTGGTGAAGTCCACTGTGTAGGATGTGTGTAAAAAACTACCCAGCAGGAGTACAAAAAAGGCATGACAATATTGTCAAACCAATTCATTGGAAGTTGTGCAAAAAGCATGGACTTGACAGGAAGGAAAAATGGTACGAACATGGCACAGAGAGAACAGTAGAAAATGATGAAGTGAAATTATTGTAGGACATGAACATCCAGTGCAGCAATGTAATTGAGGCTAGGAGACCAGATTTGGAATTGGTTGAGAAAAAGAAGAAGTCATGCATAATCATTGATGTTGAGGTTCCAGGAGTTAGGGTGCATGACAAAAAAAATGAAAAAGTTGAAAAATACCAAAACCTGAAGAAAGAATTGATATGGCTCTGGTTGTTGAGAAAAACACTAGTTGTACCAGTGGTGGTAGGTGCTATGGGATGCGAAAGCACATGGATGGATGGAAAAACTAGAGATTGAAGTAGGTGTTGGGGTGGTACAAAAAACCAGCCTTGTTGGGAACAGCCAGAATACTTTGAAAAGTATTAAAGATTTAAGGTGAAAGAAACCTCCTGGCCTTTGGCTGCTAGTTGTGGCTTGCCCAAGGTGTTATTTGGAAAAAACCAAAATTAAGATAATAATAATAATAATAATAATAGAAAAAAAGAATAATAAAATAATAACAATAAAAAAATAATAATACAAAGTTAATAATAACGTCCATTGGGATCTTTGCAAGAAAAATGGAATGGAGCATCAAGAAAAGTGGTATGAACATAATCCCAAAGGGGCTGTTGAAAATAATCTCAAACTTCTTTGGGATATCAATATACAATGTCACAATGTAATAGAGGCTGAGGCCAGACATTGTCTTAATTGATAAGAAAAAGAGAAGTTGTATCAATGTGGATATTGGGGTGCTTGCAGATAGGGATATAGACAAGAACAATTTAATTGTGTTGCTGGTTGTAAGTTACTAAGTTTTAAGGGTTTAATATCATTAGCTTGTACAGTATCAAGATACATTTCAACTACATCATTAGTTACAATCAGTGAAACCCAATACATTTTATCACTTGTGCTGCATGTTGTATTAAAAATTCCATTGATGACAAACCAGATATTTTAGTTCCTGTCAAACACACACACACACACATATATATATATATATATATATATATATAAATAAATATATATATATATTTGACACAGGAAACGACTAAAGAAAGTATGCCAACATTTACTTGAGTAAATCAAATTTTTATTTATTATTTCAAATTTTCGTCTGTCACACTTTCTTTTCCTGTGTCAAATATTATTGTTATTAGCTGAAGGAGTTTGTCAGTGTTGGTTTGGCATATTTCCTGTGTCGAATATATATATATATATATATATATATATGTATATATGTGTGTGTATATGTATATATATATACATCCCATCAATAAATGNTATATATATATATATAAATATATATATATATATATTTGACACAGGAAACGACTAAAGAAAGTATGCCAACATTTACTTGAGTAAATCAAATTTTTATTTATTACTTCAAATTTTCGTCTGTCACACTTTCTTTTCCTGTGTCAAATATTATTGTTATTAGCTGAAGGAGTTTGTCAGTGTTGGTTTGGCATATTTCCTGTGTCGAATATATATATATATATATATATATATATGTATATATGTGTGTGTATATGTATATATATATACATCCCATCAATAAATGAACAAATATAATTGCAGAGTGCTCAATATTTGCTATTTGCACTATCACTATTCATCAGATGTACACATGTGTACATCTGATGAATGCGTAAGCTAGAAAATCAGAGTTATGTAATTTTATCAGAAATATTGAAATATAATTTTAACTTATATATATATATATATTATTTTTGTAATTATTTCAAGTATCCAGGGTTTCCCCGGCCAAACTGTTCAGTTTCATGCACAAATTACCAAGATTATCCGATGAAAAGAAAACACAACAAAACCTTTAAATCCCTTTTTCATATCATTCTACATAGTGCTAAGATATTGTTCTACCTTAACAGCCACACAATACACATTGAGCATGTAAATGTATAATCCAAAACACTAATATGAACACTGACCTCTCTATAGATAATTGCAGAGCACAATGTTCTTACAGGTGCTGAGCCATTTTATTGGTGCAAAAAAACTAATAAACAAAGTCATCTCTGTGGTTTATAAAATAAGTAATTTAACTCAAGGCAAGTGCTTTACTACAATCAGCAACTGAATCCATCAGTACCGTGATAGAAAGGAACACCTGCGTACTTACAAAACTATCACACAAGTGAGATGACTGTATTTTCATCTTGCCACACAGTAATATTTCCATTCTCTAAACAATTGTTGACGACATTCACTTCCATAAGAAAGGAATTTTTTTTGCCAGTTTACAATGTACTGTTGCACTCCAAGCTTTTCTCTGCAAACGGATACCGTTAAGTAATCAAAAAAAGAGTAAAGCTTCAATTTACAAGAGTGGCAGTTCGGCGATCTCACAATTATACACGTTGCTAGTCTAATATTATATATATATAAATATACATATAGATATACATATATATATATATATTTATATGTATCTATAAATCTAAACAGCTGCTATCCTTCAGACTGTGGCGGTGTAACCCATCCAAATTTTTCATGAGTTTTAACTAGCTTCTTGAAAGTCGATTCTGCCTTTTTGCGTGAAAAATGATCATGTGCTTTCCGGTTCATTCTTCCCTTTCCTTTGACAACCGACGCCGCGAATTGCATAATAATAGCCTCTACAGAATATGCACTGCTCCATCCACGAGGGGTTAAAAGCTCCATGCAAATAGCACCCCCATCCAACACAAACCCTCCCTCTATGCGTGGATACACAACCCTCATAAATGGTGGGAAAAACGGAAAATTGTCTGGAAATGTAATGTTCAGTAAAATATGAGAAATTCCAGTCTCAGACATATCGCGAAAGAGATCACTATCAGGGTCTATCCTGAATAAGCTTACGTTCCAATCGTAAAGGCTCTCCTCGACTAATTCCACACTAAAAAGAGTTCTATCAACGCGTGTTGTCACCTCGCGATATTCTTTCATGAGTCTCTTCGTCCTTACCTCAGGCTTCGAAGTTGGAACTGAAGACTTATTTGGCCCCTCAGCAAATAAAGTCCCGCTGGGTTGCGATTTCTCCCAATTGGCTGCGACTTTGTCCTCCTTTCTATTCTTGGCATTGCTTTTGGACTTCTTACACTTTTGGTCATTTACTGCAGCATTTGTGGCATTCGGTTGGATACCGTCATGTCTGCATCCTGATAGTTTTTTCGTCATCCGTTCTTCATAACAATGGTGCGGAGAGCAGTTACAGGGACGATTTGTACTGCCATTTTTCACTCCTGAATGATCTTTTCCTCCAAAACTGCTTAAACGGCCAGCAGCGCATTTATCGCTCCGTCTGATGCTTTCTAAATCACCACTCAGACTATTTTCTTCATAATGTCTTGTGTCGGCATTACAACATTTCGGCCTTGTTTCGGAAGGCTCGAAAACAACACCACAATATGTACATTCCTCATTTCTTCCTTTTGGCTTCTTTAAAATACGTCTAAGTACTGAAGCCATTGAAAAGTTAAACTTTCCCTTACTCATCATAAAGTCTAACCATGATGTTTAATTGAGATTCTGTCGTTTCAAATTCTGTAAACACTTTGTTTATAACTTACACTAACGCCATTCTTCGCAGACGTTTTTCATAAAACAAAAAAAAAAGGATGTTTTTGCCTGCAATCTTTTCCAGATCTCTGAACACAGGGCACCAAACTCACCTAATTAATGTCCCACATGAATGGCTTCGTCCAAAAAATTTCGAGATAATCAATTGAGCACACAATAATTCATACCGGGGTTATAATTTATAATTAATAATTATGATTAATATAATAATTTATAATATAATTAATTATAATAATTTTTTTATGTACTGGAGAGTCACCACACATCAACGCCAAAAGCCACTCAAGGATGAGGGTTAATGAGATGGATGCAATGACAGGTGGACGATAAGTATTGTGAAAGGGACGAAATAAATAAGTGAATGAATAAAATTTGATGACTTATAAGGAAGGTTTTGACAATTGTTTATTGACATTTGATTTGAAGATGTCTATGTTCTAGTCCTCCGGGAAGCAATCTTGTGGCAAAGTGTTCCACAGATTGATTATTTGTTACGACTTGGGTTTTCCTGCTCCTTTTATTCTTCGACTGTTTTCAAACACAAGAACTTTAATCCGAAAACGTTTGAGTGTCCGCATACAAAAATTTCCAGTGTCTGCAGTGTCTTATTAGTTAGGGATGTCAGCATAATGACACCATCGATCAATTATTTTTAAGTACAGACCATGTTTAAAGACATCTTCAAATATACTATCTATCTATCTATCTTGGTCGATTTTCACATCGCCCAAGTATGGAGACACAATCCTTCCTGCACTCTCTATCCATCATGATTGTTTTTAACTCAGCTGTATTGTCCAGCCCCGCGTCTTGCAATACGTTGTCTACATATGTAAATTTTTTCCTTCCTCGATTTCCATGCCCATCCATTGGTTGCCATAGGACAAGTTTGTTGACTACTTCTTCTTCGTGTCTGACACAATGTCCGGCTAGCCGCATTCTTCTCTGTTGGACTTTGATGGATACTGGAGGTAGTTCTCCATATAGGTGACTATTGGGGATATGCTGTTTCCATGAAATATTGAGGGCCATTCGTAGCATTCTGGTGTAACATCCGTCAAGCTGTTTTTTCATTGTCTTTGTTAGTGTCCAGGTTTCTGCACCATAAAGTAACACTGATTCGACTGTAGCGATAAATAGTCTAATTTTAATTTTCCTGGAGAGTGTTGATGTCCATATCTTTCTTAACTTATGACATGCGCTCCAAGCTAAAGCTTTTCTCAC